>CAUYQV010011554.1:0-39561 GCA_963574575.1 Galagoides demidoff
ATCCTTTTTGAATTAATAGTTAAATACTGTATAAGACATGAATTGAAAGTTTTTTTTTTTTTTTTTTTTTTTTGCATATAGAATGCCTAGTACCATTTCTTGAAATCTGTTCTTTCTCCACTAAATTGTCTTTGCACCTTTGTCAAAAACAGTTGTTCATAGTTGTGTGGCTCTATTCCTGAAGATTCCAGTCTGTTCTATTTATTTCTTTGTCCATCTTTATACTAATAGCACACTATCTTAGTTCTGTAGCTTTACAATAAATCTTGCAATCAGAGATGGTTAGCCTTACATTTTTTTTCTTCTTCTAAAAAGTTGTTTTAATTAATCTAGATTCTCTGCCATTCTCTGTGAATTTAAAAACATTTGTGGATTTCTATTTTAAAAGCCTGATGATATTTTCTTTGAGATTGTGTTGAATTTATAGATCAATTTGAGAAAATTGACATCTTAACAATATTGAGTCTTTTCAAACCATGAACACTGTATATTACTTTATTTAGTTCTTCTTTAATTACTTTTGGCAATTTTTTTTTTTTTAGTTTTCTCTGTATAAATCTTTTACATCTTTTTATCAGCTTTATTCCAAAGAATTTCATATTTTGATATTAATGCAAATGGTGTTTTTATGTCACTTTTTAATGATTTGTTATAGTATATAGCAATGCAATTAATTTTTGAATATTTTGATCTTGTATCCTGCAATCTTGCCAAACTCACTAATAAACTCACTACAGGCATGTGCCACACTCCCTAGCTACTTTTATTTTTAATTTTTTGCAGAGTTACTCAGGCTGGTCTTTAACTCCTGGCCTCAAGCAATCTTCATGCCCTGGCCTTCCAAAATGCTGGGATTATAGGTGTGAACAGCTGCTCCCAGCCCTCAAGTAAAATGCTGAATAGAAATTGGGATGATTGACATTCTTATTGTTTTTCCTCATCTTAGGTAGGAAGCTTTCAGTCTTTCATCATTACTATGGTCTTAACTATAAGTTCTTCATAGATATACTTTTAGGTTAAGGAAATAGCCTACTATCCTAGTTAGCTAAGAATTATTACCAGGAAAGGATATTGGCTTTTGTCAAACACTTTTTCTGCATTATATAGGATGGTCCTATGTTTCTGCCTCTTCAGTTTGTTGATATTCTGAATTGCATTGATTAATGCTTAATGTTAGACCAAACCCCATGGTGGTGACATACCTGTTTTTTAAGTTTTTGGATTTGATTTTCTAAAATTTTATTTAGAATTTATGTGTAATTATTAGAAATTTTGACCTATACTTTCTTGTAATGTCTTTTGGTATCAAAATAATTATGGCCATATAAAAGAAATTAAGAGTTTGTATAGAATTTGTTAACATTTTTTCCTTAATATTTTTTGGAATTAACCAGTGAAGCTATCTAAGGCTGGAACAACAAATTTGATTTCTTGGGTTTTTTTTTTTTTTAATTTTTTTTTTTAGAGACAGAGTCTCACTTTATTGCCCTTGGTAGAGAGCTGTGGAGTCACAGCTCACAGCAAACTCCAACTCCTGAGCTTAGGCGATTCTCCTGCCTCAGCCCCCTGAGTAGCTGGGACTCAGGCACCCACCACAATGCCTGGCTATTTTTTGTAGCGGTTTGGCCGGAGCCAGGTTTGAACCCATCACCCTCCATATATGGGGCTGGCGCCCTACCCATTGAGCCACAGGTGCTGCCCTTGATTTCTTTATTGGATATAAGACTATTCAGATTATCTATTTCTTCTTGACAAATTGTGTTATTTTGTCTTTATAAAAATTTGTTCTATTCATCAAAGTTTTCAGACTGACTGGCAGATTCCTTTAATATTGTTTTAATATCAGGAATTTGAATAGATGTCACCTCCTTCATTACATTGGTATTTAGAGTTTTTTTCTTTTCATTCTGATAAGTCTATCTAGAGGTTTATCAACTTTATTGATAATGTAACTAGTTTTTGGTTTCATTAATTTTCTCATTCTCATTTCTTGAAGTAAAATTTAGGGCATGTACTTAAGACCATTCATTTTATAATTGTGGGCATATATTGTTGTAAATTGGCAACTCTAAATTCCTTAATGTGGTTTGTTTTCATTTTTATTCAGTTCAAAACATTTCGTTATTGCTCCTTTTATATATGTTTTGACCTTTAGATTATTTAGAAGTATGTTATTTGGTTTCAAATATATGAATTTTATCTGAAATATCTTTGTTATTTTATATTAGAATATTACTTATGTTATTTTAAAACTTTTAAATTAACTGAGACATTGTTACGGTCCAGAAGACAGTCTGTCTTGGCAAATCTTCCATGTTCACTTGAAAATAAATGCACATCATATTGTTTCTTAATTTTTCTTGTGTTTAGAAGTTTACTTTGCTTATTGGATCTAAACATTTATAACTTTTATCAAATTTGAAAAATTTGACTCATTATGTTTCTTACTTTTTTCTCTGCTGTTTACTGTCATGTATATTAGATCACTTGTGGTTATCTTGCAGGCTGCTCATATTCTTTCTCTTTATTTTTTATTTTTTGAGGCAGAGTCTCATTGTGTCAACCCTGGTAGAGTGCTGTGGCATCACAGCTCACAGCAACCTCAGAACCTTGGGCTCAAGCAATAGTCTCTTGCCTCCGCCTCCTGAGTAGCTGGGACTACAAGCGTTCACCACAGTGCCTGGCTATTTTTAGAGAGAGGGTATCACTTTTACTCAGGCTGGTCTCGAACTCATGAGCTCAGGTTATCCACTCACCTTGGCCTCCCAGAGTGCTAGGATTACAGGCATGGCCACTGAACCTGGCCTATGCTATTCCTCTTTTAAAAAAATTTTTTTTTCTCTCTTCTATTTGTTTTATCTTACTTTTTATTGCTGTGCATTCAAGTTCTTCTGCATTTGTTTTGTGATACATAATCTGTTTTTCAACTTATCCAGTGTATTTTTTTATCTTACACTTTGTAGTTTTCCCTTCTAGGATTTAAGCTGGCCTTTTTATTAATCTTCCATGTCTCTATTTAATTTTTTTGACATATGCAAGACAATTTTAATAACTGTTTTAATATCCTTGTCAGCAAATTATAACATTTGTATCAATTTGGGATTAGTACATGGGTCATATTTGGAAGCTTTTTAAAAAATGTTGTTTTTTCTTTTACATTCTATTGTACTTAAAAAAAATAATTTTTATTTGATTAAAAAAGATTAAAACTTGGGCGGCACCTGTGGTTCAGTGAGTAGGGCACCAGCCCCATATACCGAGGGTGGTGGGTTCAAACCTGGCCCCTGCCAAACTGCAACAACAACAACAACAACAACAACAAAGATCATAAACTTTACTTCGTTGAATGCTGGCTCTTTTTGAATTCTTATAAATATTGTTAGACTTTGTTTTGGAGTGTAATTAAGTTACTTGAAAATATTTTGATCTTTAAGGGTCTTGTTTTTAAAATTTGTTAGTTAGACCAGAGCCGTACTTAGTCTTTGGGTAATTATTCCACAATGCCGTGCCAAGACCCTTCTGTGTGCTCTACTGAATGCCCCATGAATCATGGAAATGTTACAGCCCAACCAGGTTCATTACCTTCTGCTCAAGAGGAAGCTAACACACTGAGACAGCAGGGGTTACTGCAGAGAAAGAGTTTCATATTGCAGGCAAGGAGACTGGAGGAATTTCTCAAATCTGTCTCCCTGAAAATTTGGAAAAAAAGGTTTTTAAAGAGAGTTTGGCAGGCAAAGGGCTGGGTTAGGCAATGGGGTTTGCTTATTGGCCAGGATGAACTCATAGGGTTGGGATGCAGAGATTATCTTCTTAATTGGGAGACTACCTGGGAAGAGGGTCTCAAGGATGTTGGATCTTTTCACCCCTATCCACAGGTCCAGTTTGTGTCATTGGGTTTCCCAGTAATGCGGAGTTTGAAAAATACTTCAAAGTTCAGTCTTAGGCAATAGCAATGTTATCCATAGAACCACAAGTCTTTGGCCTTCATAGTAGCAACATTATCTACTGAAGTAGTGGAGGAAGTCACAGATCTTATACCTATAAGGGATGATAGAGGCCTTAAGCGGTAACCAGTAACTGGAAGTCAAGGAACAATGGCTAATTAACTTATGACTATATCTATACTTTCACAAAAATTACTCTATATTGTTTTAATATAGATGGCTTCAGAAAAAAGCACTACACCCAGACTCCTGTGATGACTCCTTCCAGCCTCGGGTAGTTCCCTCACGTGCATTTACTGATCAGTACTCACCTAGAGGAACTCTTTGCAGACCTCTGGAGTTCTCTTTTTGGACTACTCTTTTCTTTTTGGTAGCAAATTCTAATCACCATCTGACTTTTCCAGAATTTCAACTCTGTTACTCCAACTATGGGAGTTCTCTGGGCTCTGCCTGAGTTCCTCACCTGTGTGTTATAGCCTAGAAACCCTCTCAGTACTAAGCCTCACCTCACTGGTTTCATCTGTCAGGGATAAATAGATTTTATCACCTGATAACCAGAATCTTAAAATTATTATTTTCTGTATGTTGTCAAATTTTTGGTTGTTTCAGCAGAGACTATAAATCCAATCTTTTCTATTATACCTCACTCAGAATAAAAGTCCTAATTATTTTTAAATACTTAAAAAAATAAGAATATTTTTCTACAAAATTAAAACAATATGGAATAATACAGTAAAAATTCCCTTCAGTAATCTGCAATAGCATCTTCTCAGAAATAATTACTATTTTGTGAGTATTCCTCAAGACTATTTTCATGTATTTGTATGTAAGTATCTTCACATAGAATAATATATTTCAGGTGTGAATTTTTAAAACAAATGGTGTCATACTTTCCATATTGTTCAGAAACTTGGTTTTTTCATCCAATAACATGAGAGACATTCCACTCTCATCTATAGAATTCTACCTTTTTATTTTATTTTATTTATTATTAAATAATTTATTTGTTATTTATTTTTTTGAGATAGAGTCTTACTCTGGCAGGTTGAGTAGAGTTCCTTGGCATCATAGCTCACAGCCACCTCAAGCCCTTGGGCTCAAGAGATCATCTTGCCTCAGTTACTTTTTTTTTTTTTTTGCTGTTGTCCCAAGTTGATTAAAATGTTACAGCACAGCACATAGATCCAAACACTTCCATGTGGTGTTTTGAAATTCATCCCAACTACAGGTTGGGATGACCTACAGGTTGGACAGCCTGCCAAAGTCCAAACATTCAGCATCTCCTTAGTGCCAGGTTCTACTTCAATGATCTCCTGATCTAGGGCTGACACCTCTGGGACACAGTTATCTCTCCTCGCTCTTCTTCTCCTCCTGCAGCTTGATGGAGATGCCTCTCCCTGGGGCCCTCTAGATCCATTTCATCAGGTGTATGACATAGCCTGCTATCTTGTTTCAGAGCTTCTTTCTGGGAATGATGGTTATCTCCTTCCCCACATGCTTGTTTGTGTGGAAGTCATTGCCCAGACACATGTAGTACTTCTCAGTGATGACCTTGGCCAACTTCTTCATGGTTTTGGGGTGAATGCAGCTCATGTTGGCGGGTCCTTGGAAAAAGAGACTTGCCTCACTTTTTCTATTTTTGGTAGAGACAGGGTCTCACTATTGCTCAGGCTGGTCTTGAACTCCTGAGCTCAAGTAATCCACTGCCTTGGCCTCCCAGAGGGGTGCTGGGATTACAGGAGAATTCTACTTAAAAAAAAAAAAAAAACTCTGCAAAGTATTATGCAGTATTGATTAAACAGATTGGCTTTAACCATTCCTACACTGATGAAGACTTGAGTTGTATTCTGCTTTTCTCTACTAAAAGAATGGATGTTGCAAAGAGCATTGTTCATGCCTCTTTGTGCACTTGTATAAATATTTCTCTGAGATAGACACCTACAAGTAGAATATCCAGCCAGAGGGATAGGTCCACCTTAAAACTTGATAAATAGTGTCAAAATGCCCTTTAAAATTCCTTACAATAATATAATCTATATCATTGACACGCTTCTTTTTTTTAATCAGATTGTCATCTGAAATTTTTAAAAATTTAATAAATCAGGTAAATGTAAAATGTTTTAATATTGTTTTAACTTTAATATCTCTAATTGCTGGTAAAGTCAGATATTTTCATATGACAGCCATTTATATTCCCTTTCTTATGAATGAATTACCTCTTTATAACCTTTCCCCATTTTTATAAAGACATCTATTTTTACTTGTTGATTTGTGAGTGTATATGAGGTATGTAAATGTTTATACGATTTATAATCAGCCAAATGTACAGTTTTGGAATTAAGAATATTTGAGGGTTATATGCATGTATAATCAATCTGTTACCAAAAGTTCAGGACTTATCCCAGAGGCCAAATTGATGAGAACATACAATGAGGACAAGGGTTTTAAGGAAAAGGAAAGAAAAGTTTATTAATTTACCCTCAAATGAGGTCAGCAGACTAGCATCTTGAAAGAGTGTCATCCTCCTCCTAAGCAGAAATACAGGGCTTTTTAAAGGGGGATTTTTGGAGGTTAAGCTCAGGTCTCTGTGACCAGTGTCACATGTTGTGGTTTTGGGGTATTGTTTTTTAACTGTAGTTTGTGGTTTTGGTTGACTTTATTTCTAGTGAAGATAATCTCGTGACCTTCGGACAGTTCTGTTGAGCCATTTCCTGTGGTTTAAGATACTAGAAAACAAATAGAAAAAACATTTTCTTGTGCTTTCTATTACTGGCCTCAGGCAGGAATGCAGGTTTTAATTCTCAAAAAGGGTGAAGTGTTTTACTGAGACAACTTGTAATGCATTTTACCCTTTTCTAGACCTTTACCTCTGCTACAAGTCTGTTCCCTAACCCACTTCTGCACTTTCACCTGAACTGCACTAACCGTCAACTAGACCAAGTCCTAGAAACTAGCCCTCCCCAGGGTTCAGGCACATATTCACTAGAAGGTATACCTTATCTTATGGCTACTTTTATCTGTTATCTTAAATTTTAATAAAATGCTTATTCTGGGTCTTTGCACATTTTGGGGATGGAAACTAGATACTGTGGCTAATCTTGTTAATCTAATATTTTAGATTCATTTAAGGAATATTTTAGGCACTGAGTCTGGATTTGAAATTTGTAATTAAGGCTAGCTCTATAAATCTGATTCAATTCTATATTTTTCATTTATAAATGGCAGAGATAAGGGTCCACACCAGTATATACAACTTGAATAAAATTATATGGAAATTTCTTGTCTGAGACTATGCTTCTAAGCATTTAGTTCAGACTATGTCAGTCTATCAAGGGGGCAATATAAAGTGTTTAATTTTCATTGTAATTATATATACCAAGGATAAGTTTATATAATGTTGTCCTCAGCAAGGTTGAGAGAGCTATCACCGCACAGGTGAAAAGCCTTAACTGGTCAGGTCTAGGTGGTTATACGGACATGAAATAACTTTACTTTAATTTGTTAGAATCAACAAGGTATACATTATACAACTTTTTCAGTTACCATTGTTTTCATCCTTTATAATTACTGACCTTTTCATCTGAATGTTTCTAGTAAGCTCCTTGAGAATGGAACCTTGCTTCATTTCTTTTCCAGTCCCTCTTAGCATTTCACACAGTGCTCTCGATGTCTCTACATGTGCCATAGTCAAGGAAATCTTGGCTACTTCATATTTAATAATGCTGTTGCTGATATTGATAATATTAATAGTGATCATAATAGCTAGCACTGAGTTGTTGATATGTGTTAGGCACTGTCTTCAGTATTAATTCTCTAGCTTTTATAAATAAGGAACTAAGGCAAATAAAGTTGAGGGACATGGTTAAGCCTGGATCCTCACGCAAGTGCTCTGACATGACATGTCAGGCTCCAGACCACTGGACTGCGTATAACTCAAATACACTCGCAATATGAGAACTTTATACAATAGCATTTTGTTCAGAAGTCTGTCTGCTCTTCCTAGGCCTCGCGCTCATAGAGGTCAGGCCTGTGCCTTGTTTACCTTTGTTCTTCCAGTGGTTGGACACAGAGTAAGCTCTCAGTAAGAGTTACTAAAATAACAACTGTGAGGAGTGGCATGCCCCTCCATCAGAATACTCCAGAGCAGCATTCACAACTTCTGTGTATCTTTTTATGGTTCCTCAGAATTCATATTTCTACACACAGTTGCTACTTGGTGAATGTTAATTGACTGTGTGACTGAAGTTAATAATGTAGTTTTTTTTTTTTTTACTCATAGTCATAGAAGTGTGTGGTTGTATTAGTCAGCATTGTTGCGCAGTAAACAGTCCCAAAGCTAAGTGATTTGAAGCAACCAATTATTCTCTTTTGCTTTTGTGTGAGTGGGCAGGGAATTTGGCTTTCTAATCTCTAGTGGGTGCCAGGGTGTAAGTCGAATCCAAATATACTTCTCTATCTATCTTCTTTCTGGAACCAGAATCTTAATAAAATGAGTTCTTTTTACAAAGATGGCAGAGGTGTGAGAGGACAAAGCTCAAACATGCATGTAACATTTCAAGCCTTATTGGTCAAAGCGAGTCACACTGAGTGCAACATCAAGATGGAAGTGTGCACTCAGTCTCCAGCGGGCCCAACTGCAAGGGTCCTGGGAAAGGATGGATTCCTACAGTGGTATATGATGGCTAATAATTCAGCCTACCACATGTGTTCTGACCAAGCAAGTGACAGAAAAAAACATTTAGAGGCACCAACAGCAAAATTTTGAGTAAGTCCTTAACATAATGTGGTAGAAGTTCGAAGCAAAAACCAAGCCAATTTTTATTTAATCACAGTCTTCTTCCACTCTTCCAACAAATGGCGGATAATGAGTATTACAGTCATTTCAACAGTAATCAACCATGGGATCCCAAACAGAAGATTATAACTTCAGCTGGAAATTGAGCAGCAGGACAGCTGAAGGCTTAAAAACAAACAACAACAACAAAAAAATCTCATTTAGTCTCAAGTGATACTTTGCAATAAAGAGCGAGGGCAGGGGCAGGAACATTAAGAAATTAGCAACATGAGCAGAATTGTGCCACAACAGAAGACTGGACCTGTCATTAGAGGAAGCACTCGAGAGAATCTGAGTATCTGAAAATGATATAGGAGGTAAAGATGACCGGCCCTGACTAGTTAACACTGGAAAATAAACATGTAGATTGAAATGAAGGTAGGAAATCTGGGAAATTAACATCAATGACATAAAAATTTCCTTTTGCTTCCTACTAAGACAGTTAGGCCTTGCATATTTTTCTTTAAGCTTCTTAAGCCTATGGTGTAAGTGACACAGACCTGTGTAGGACTAATTGGTGTTTTCAGTGTTTGAGAATCTGAAATAGGCCATTCACCTGGTGGTTCCGAATTCCTCGACAGGTACACCGTTGAGCCCCCTCTTCTCTTCTTGACACTGTCCAAGATCCTCTGAAGGCAGTGTCGATTGCCAGGTCTAAATGAGGATCAGAGTACAAAGCTGAGGCACAAATTCATGCATAAACAGACCCCTGTATATTCTACTTAAAGATAGAAATAATAAGGAAAAATGCCTCACGAAGTAGCAATCCTTCTGCAATTGCTGAACGCTTCTCCCCGACTTTTCTGTGTTTTTCAAGCAATTTTCTTTATTTTCCCTCACAAGAAATGACACAGACCTGCAATTTCTCACTCCTTTCAGTCAAATTGTGTGCTATTTTCCATGGGTTCAGGCATTTGCTGCTTTGTAGCTGTATACATTTGTGACAACATGGGGCAAAAATGTAAACATTCTCTTGACAAAATATTCTTTCTACTGTCTTTCACAAAAGAGACAATAGACGTGATCTTAAACGTGCATTTTGAAAGTGTAAACGTAAAAATAAGGTACAACCACTGTTTTATGAGAAGTGTTCCTCCATTTCCTATCCTTATCCAAAGGTGAAACAGAATTAAATTTATCAAAAGTCATGAATATGAAATATCACAGTCTCAAAATAACTCCGCTCACTTTTGGGGCTAGGCATACATTGGATATGCTGTTGCATTTCCTAGTGGAAGACCAGATGCATATGAAACTATTAGTACTAGACACCGTAAGATCATATTAAAAACATAAGCTATGGCGCTTTCCTGAAAAAAGTCTGATTATAATTGTTGAAACTCACGGAAGAGTGATATTGGGAAATAGAATGAATCCTCTGACTTGACTACTTTGCGACATCAGGTGGATACAATTCACATATTTCCTTTCTCTGCCTGTTTTTGAATGTATCAACCACTGGAATTCCAATGTGTCTGTCTACCCCTGGATCTTGTAGTGAATTGCTAAACTCAGCTGTAGCTATCTTCATCCTGATGAAATCATTTACTCACAACAAAGGCAAAACTTTGGCCTTGTATTAATGAAATGTACCTTGCCCTGAATGTCGTACGTTCTTTTGTTTCTTTACGCATATATCCTTTCAGATCTTTGCTTATTTAGTAAATATTTTGCAGTGTTTCTGATAAATGCTGGGGAATAGATGAGGTAGATAGGGGATGGCTTTTTAGAAACTCACGATGAAGTAGAAGACACCCATGTAAAACAGTTATAAAATAATCAAGGTACGAGAGAAATATCAAACAGAGACAATGAGCCAAGTGCTATGGAAGCAGAAAGTAACCAGTGCTGCCTATAGTAGCCCAGAACGGTTCCACAGTGCAGGTGTCATCTTTGATAGATCATTAAAGAGATCTATCAGAGATCTAAAGATCGTAAAGAGAACGCTGCGAAGTACAGTTGAGAATGGAGGGTGAGCCATGAGCAGAGCGTTTTTGCAAAGGCACAGGGGTGCTCCACCCTGTTGCCCACGGAGGGGTGACCTACAGCAATGCTAAGGCTTAAAACACTGCCATGGGGAGTTACTGTTTTTCACTTAGAAACTGGCTTCCTGCTCTTTGTCCTATTAAGATTCTCAAATGAGTAGTATGAAACAGAACTTGAGCTAGGATTTTTAAGACTTTTATTTTTCCCATGTTAGTAAAGGACATTAAACAAATAAAAACAGCCATTTTTTATTATCTTGGTTCAGGTCAGTTTGCCATCATGTGAAAACCATGTCATAAAGGTAATGACATTGTGAAGTAGGTACTATATTTACAAATTTGCCAATTTGGCCTTGAACTGAATCCTATGTCACTGTGTAACTTGAGAGGAAGGCGGCAGGAAAAATCAACTCCTTTGGGGATTTAACCGAGGCGTTTATTTTTGCAGAAATAGTGTCAAAGGGAGCCTCTGTAGGCACTATTTGCAGGGCATGAGTTCTCAGTTATAGTGGGAGGTCCTTTTAAAATTTGTCATATTGTCTATTTGCCATATTCTGTGTTCTTTCCACTGAAAATAATAGAAATAAAGAGTATAGCCATAATTATTTTCTGCCAATTTGGTTGATCTCAGCAACATGAGAGTCATCTCTGTGCCTCTCTTCACCTGCTGGCAGTTGTCACCTTCTATGACCCAAGAATAAGGTTATTATGGAGTACATTCTTAAAGGACAGAAGAAAAAATGACCCCAGATTTTATTGTGCCATTTTTGCTAATTTTATCTTCTAAAATACTATCTCCCTACCTATGCTTAGAATAAAAATATCTTTTTTTTGATCTTATATTCTCATACCATATATATTGCATCTTTTCTCTGTCATTTTAATATACAACATTTTGCCTGTCTGAACATTGTGAGACCTCTCTTTAAACCACAATTCCCGTTCCTGGCCTTACCTGGTAATCCTTTGATATTTGGAGCTCAGTAGGTGTATTTAAAAGCATTGCAAATTCAAATTTCTTTCTTTGCCTTTTTTTTTTTTTTTTGGACACAGAGTCTCACTATGTTGCCCTCAGTAGAGTGCTGTGTCATCACAGCTCACAGCAACCTCAAACTCTTGGGCTAAAGCAATTCTCTTGCCTCAGCCTCCCAAGTAGCTGGGACTATAGGCTCCCACCACAATGCCAGGCTATTTTTTTTTTTGTTGTTGTTGGAGTTGTCATCGTTGTTCAGCTGGCCCGGGCTGAATTCAAACCCATCAGCCTCAGTATATGTGGCTGGCACTGTAACCACTGTGCCATGGCACTAGGCCTCTTTCTTTCTTTCTTTTTTTTTTTGAGTCTTAGTTGGATATCTTAATTAGTAGTAATATGTGTGATTCTCCTGTTTATCATCTGTATGACCATCATGGCAGAGGTCCATCATGGGAGGCTACCAATTCTACCTTGCCATGTACTCAACCCTTCCTACAACAACACTCACCTTTTCCCACAAAGATATTTCTTCCTTCTGTGGGCCTCACAAACAGAGCCAAAGTTCACAGTCTGATGGACTTCTCACCGTTTAGCCCACAAGTACTCAGTCTCAAACTCTCTCTCATTCTCTGTCTCCAATTTTTCTACACATTTATGATGTTTGGCTGTACTGTTTGTTTATATTTAATAATTAAGAGATTATACACACACACATATACAAATTCAGGTTTCTGGGTTTTCTTGAATTTTTTTTCTAGAAGGCCTTAGCTGTCTCAAGTTCATCGAAGTTTCTACTATTCACGTCTGTTACTTGTCAGCTCACCTACTTTATGGTTTTCTCTTATGCCTGGCCATGCTGATTGTTTGATGTTGTCTGCTTGACACCCGTAATCATTTAAGTTTGTGACCCCATGCATAGGTTTATTATATTTTATAGCCACAAAAAAATGGATAGAAATTATTTTCTTAAAACTGAGGCCAAACAGGTAGGAATATTTCCGGAGCTCTCATAGTCTCAACCTCGAATGTATGTCAGAATCGCCTGGAAGTCATGGTAAGCAGCTTTTGGGGCCCCGTTTAGGAGTTTCTGGTTTATTGGGTCTAGATTGGAGCCAAAGAATTTGTACTTCTAATAAGTTTTTAGGTGATGCTGGTTGAAGATCACGCTTCGGAGAACCGTAGTGGTATGCCATTATGAAAATCCATGTCCCTTTACATCTAAAATGAGATTGAATATTTATTTTCCCTTCTGCTCAAGGTTGCTGTGAGTTCCAAAGGATCGTAAACTTCAGAGAATGCTCTGAACTAAATAAATGTAAAGTACGTCGTCTCCTTCACTAGACCATACGCTCTATGAAAGCCAGAACATGATTATCCTCTTCATTGCAATGTTTTCTAGACCTTGATCTATAAAAGCCTTCTACACTTTTCTGAATAAATAAATGAATGAATAAAAGGCACAGCACAAGGCTTGGCAAAATGAAATAAAAAGTGAGAGAAGACAGGAATAGAGAGCTGTCCCTAACAACTCATTTTAATTCAAGAAAAATAATTCCTAAGGAATGTCTGTGTGTCTCTGATTTATTTGGTAGCTTAGTTATGCTGTGTTAAGAACGCAAAAGGAAACAGTGCATCATTCCCCGAGAGTATTCATTGTAATAGTTTCTCCTCTGGGTAGAAAGAGTTTGCGCGTAAACATTGAGAGGAGTGTAATCACTACCCAGAGACCGGATCCTCTGCCCTGACAGTTGGAAAATGACTCTGTGTGCTGACAGCCCCACAGGATGGGAAATGCAATAGCTCTGCGACTACTGTGTAATGTTGCTAAGCTTAATTGACTGCACCCATAAATAGTGGGAGAAAATGAGGGCGTGTAATCCATACTACGCTCACATTATCATGGGGGACCAACTCTCAGGCCTCCCAGTGAACCTTATAGTATAAGCCTTCACTTGTTTGAATTTTAGGTTTTCTTATTGCCACACCAACCTCAACTCAATTTTATCTACTTGCTTTTTCCTTTCCTTAACCTTTGTGTCCTTACTTTCACATGCTTCCCTTTTATTTTCCTTTGTAGCTTTGCAGACAGCCCCTCTTATTCCTCCATCTTTACCTCCTTTGTTCCTGTATTCTCCAATCAGCATTCAAATGTTAATAATTGCTACTCTTCCCGTTCATTTTTCTCCAGATCTTCCATTATCTACTCTTATTCACTCTGAAGCTTTCCAAAGTGACAGTGCTTATGCCCGCTGTCACCTTCTTGCTGTCCTTTTACCCTACCACTCGCATCTCCTTTCTGAGCCCATGACTCTAAAACACCTTTGGCTGAAGACACCAATGACCTCTGTGTTGGAAATCCAAAGACCACTTCCCTGTCCTCATTGTAATTAACTTTCCAGCACATTTCACAGCCGGGCATGCATCCTTTCTGAAAACTCTATTGGCCTCCATAACGCTCTTTTTACTGGTTTTCCATTTTCTTCTCTACTCACTATATTTCTGTATATAAGTGACTTTCTCTAACACACTCCTAAATATGAAAGCCCCTTTCTTCCCTCTCTACATTCCTTCCTTAAGTCATCTTCCCCACGTATGACGTAATGCCCTCCACACACTAATATTTGCCATTTCCTATCACTCACGTGGCCTCTCTATTGGGAGATACCCTTATGGATCCACTGCCTTCTTGACATCTCTACTTCAGTGTCTCTCAGGTATCTCTAACTTAATCACACTCTTGAATTCTCTCCTCCTCACAAACTAGAGTGAAATTAATATGTTCTCTTTCACCTGTTATCTCTAATCCACAAATTCTGACCAACTTCTGTTTCCAAAGCACCTATTCATGAGCAGCTGTCATATCCACTTCCTGGTCTTATTCATGATCCTCTCTCTGATGGATTATTAAAATATCCTCTTAACCCACCTCCTCTTCAGCCTCCTTCTTAGATATTTCATCACTTCTGCCTCCAATGCTTCCAGCTTTCTTTGATTTTTATAATACAAGTAATTGTATTTTTTCGTACCTTAAAATATTTTAATAGTTCCTCATTAAACTTACAATAGAAGATGGAAAAAAAATCCCTTCTGAAATCCAACATGATGAACAAAACCTGTTGGATTATTCTACCTTACCATTGTCATTTTTTTTTTTAACCAATTCAGGGCAATAACACCTACTGGCATTTGTAAAAGTTCTTTTCTATATCAAACTCTTTCCTATCTTTAGACTTTTACTTTTGTTAGTCATCTGCCTGAAATGTGATTCTCCCTACTCTTCATGGAGCCGTGATTCCTATTCATCTGCAACTCTCAATTTAAATATCCTTTTCTCAGGGAATCCTTCCCAGACCCCTAAATCTAAATTAAATTCCTCTGATATGTTCTCAGAGCATTTATCCACTTCTTAGTAGCACTTAACCATGATTTATAATCCTACTTTTATATGATGTTTATTTTATGCTGTCTCCTTAATATACTATGAGCTTTATGAATGAAACAGTCTTGATCATGTTTCTTTGTTTTTTTTTAAATCAATATATCACCAGGGGGAAGCTCCCAGCCTAATAGACTTTAAACTCTTGATAAATACCTGTTGAATGAAAGGTCCTCTTTTCCCTGGACTCCTAGCTCCCATCTCCCACGTTTTTTCCCTCCTTCCTTCCTTCCCTTCTTCCTTCCTTTTGTTCCTGCATTCTCTCATGACAAACACGGACAGTTAAATTGACTTATCTAAAGTTTAGTCTAATTTAAGATAAGGTGATGTGTTAGTTTGTTTTCTGTTCTCATACCAGAATACTACAGATGAGGTAATTTATGAAGAACATAGGTTTAGCTCGTGGTTCTGGATGCCGGGGAGTCTAAGAGCATAGTGCCAGCAACCAGTCAGGGTCATCTCATGACAGAAGGGCAGAAGGCGGAAATGAGTGCACAGGACAGAAAGAGGAACCAGGAACTGGACTCGCTGTGTGACAAGCCACTCTTGTGCTGTATATTTAACCTACTTGTAAGATAATGACATCAATCTATCATGAGGGCTCTGCCCTTGTGACCCAATCACCTTTTAATTAGGGACCACCTCTCTACATTCTTGCTTTGGGGATTAGGTTTCTAAGACATGACCTTTTGGAGGATACATTGAAACCATAGCAGACAACTAGTTTAATTAATTAAAATATAGAAATATATCCTCAATAGCAGACTAGCATTACCCTTCATTTAATTTCCCTCTCCTTTTCTTTCTTTCTTTTTTTTTTAAATTTGCCTCTGCCTGTGTAAACCAAGATGATTTAAGAGAAAGATATCTCCTAAATGACTAAGATATAGGTACCTGTCTTAAAATTCTCAGGGTGAGCTTTCCATACTGATTCCTTTGACAATTCATTTATTCATTTGTTTAATCAATTATTTATTGAGGTCCTATTCTGTATTGTGCACTTTCATAATTTAAGTGCTGGATTCCCCATATAGATAAAAATAACAACTTTATGAGGATATTGTAAGAAGTAAATGTGTTATTACATGGGAAAGTGACCAGCAGATAAACTGCAAATAGGTATTAATTAGCAAGCATTGTTTTTTAACATAATCAACAATAAATCATTACTTTTTCAGGCATTAGTTTATGTACATTTTTTCATAATTTTTGGTTTGTATAAATTTAATAGGTACAAGAGCAAATTTGTTACATGGATATATTTTGTCATGGTAAAGTCTGAGCTTTTAGTATATCCATCACCTGGATAATGTACATCGAACCCATGAATTTCTCATTATCCACCTCCCTCCCACACTTCCCAGCCTTCAAGTCTCCAGTGTCTATCAGTCCACACTCTACGTCCATGTATACACATTATTTAGTCCCACATACACATGAGAACATGTGGTATTTCTCTTTCTGCTTCTGAGTTGTTTCACTCGAGACAACGACCTCTATTTCCATCCATGTTGCTGCAAAAGCCATGATTTTGTTCTTTTTTCTGGTTGAATAATAGTGTCTTGTGGATAAACACATTTTCCTTTCCAGACCTCTGTTGGTGGACTCTTTGGTGGATTCCCTGTCTTGCTCCTGTTAATAATCTTGTGATAAACATATGAGGGGCAGGTATCCTTTGCATACTATGGAACAAATAAAGTCATTGCCTTTACATAGCTTACACTTTGATGAAGAGCAAATCATAGCCCTTTGACTAAACCTAACCCGTTTCCTGTTTTTGTAAATAAAGTTTTGTGGAAACATAGCTAACTCATTTCTTTACATTGTGTGCTCCAAGGACAAGATGGAGTTGTTGCTACAGAAACTATCTGCCCCCGCATAGCAGAAAATATTTACTATTTTTCTCTGTACAGAAAAAGTTTGATGACCTCTTTTCTAGTGCATATAGATGTAGTAGAACAACTGGAGTCTGGGATATCTGGTTTAATACTCTGACTTTACTATTAAATGATCTTATTTTTTGCATAGTTTTGGCATATGTCACTTATCTTCCCTAAACATCAGTTTCCTTGATTCCAAAATGGGTTCAATGTCTATCTTAATGTGTGTTTATGTGATTAAATCATAAAATGTATATATAGTAGCTAGAAATCTCGGTGCTATAAAATTTTATCTCCTCTTTCTTGGAGAATAAAGAAATTATTTGGTCTTGATATTATGAGTATTAATATTTATACAACTGTAGTGTCACATAAAATCAAATTAGATCACAGGTCAAAGTGATCATGGTCTATAATAAAATAAGAGTCCCTAGAAAAATAATAGATTTTGATTGAATTAAATTTTGATGGAAGAAAAGATATGTTAACCTTTTCCACTTTCCATTCTTGAGCTATTTGTATTTTACCATGCTGGTCTGGATTTAAATTTGTCATGGTTAAGCTATAGGTTTAAACCCTTTATATGCTAATGATTTGTCATCTCTAATTAGGTTTCCAAGGTGCTCTTTGTGCAAAAATCAACTGAAAATATTGTGTAAACTAAAGTACTTTGAAAAGATAATAATCTTGCTCTACAAGAGGAAAATAATTTGTTCTTTTTTAAAGGTACCTCTTTAATAATAGCTTACAACAATAAATCTATGAAGATTTGTTTTTTCACAGTAGTTAACCAGTCAGTAATGTTGCCAACAAAATTCCAATTTAAAAAATGACCTTTTAAAGATGCCATATAAAATTAAATTTTAATGAGTGATAATAAATGGTGATCCTTTTCACAGGAGGAAACGCAAAGAATGCCTGGAGCCCTCGCTACAGACCATCCACTTTAACACTCTATTTTTGTGTCTTTCCTTTCATTATTTTCAAGGGAAGACGATAGGAATGCAGCGACTTTAAAGAACTCAAAACAGTTTCAACATTGTGCTTACTAAAGGCGATCTTCCTCCTGGATAATTAGGCAGATGGACTTCCAATGCTGTAGTGATGATTCTTTTGTAGAAAGCTGCTTCTTCCCTCCACAATGCCAGCTTAAGATAGTTAAGCATTCCTTTGATTATGAGGCTGATTGAAAAAGATATCTTCATGATTGGGCTCAAAAAAAAAAAAAAAAAAAAGTATTTGCAGCAGATGAGTTCTGGCCAGAACAGGAAGGTTTTACTGTGGTCAGCTTTCAGGTGGGAAACATTTGGCAAACAGTTAAAGCTGATTCTAGGAAGAAGAAAGGAGAAGAAGAAGGGGTAAAAGAATGGCGTTGCACTGTGACACCTACAAATGGCTTCCTTAGCAAAATAGGAATTGGTCACCAATGCTTCCTAGACCAGTATTACTGGTCTTTTATTAATTCTCTGGGTCACTCGAGTTCATTATCCCATTCACTCAGTGAGAACAATTTATCATAAACGTGCAATGATCATGACAAACCTAATCATTAATTTATTTTTTTTCTAGTTTAAATTTCAAAAAATCATGAAGCTTTCTGCTTTGTATGATGACTCTTTCTCTACCCTTTTTGCCCTGAGGATCCTATTAGCAGAAAGCTGAGCAATTCGGTTTCATCAGAAATAAATTATGCCTCAGTTTTTAAAATATAAGTACTGAAGGACTGTAAAGTTTAGAAATCTGTTTGAACCCCCATCACTTGATGTTTTGTTTTTTTTTTCTCCTTGATGTATAGAGCTTCTGGTGTTAACGCAAAACAACACGTTCTCCTAAAAGTTCAGGGCCAAGTCTGCTTAAAAGAATGCCAGTTGGGATGGTGAGGGATGTACAGAATGAAACACATCACTATGTGTGTGCGTGTGTGTGTGTGGGGTCTCAGGTTCCTCAGAAGCTGCTTCCAAGATGACTTATTTGTATAATACAAAGCAGGGAGGTGACTAAGCTAGTCACCCTCAGTTTCAAAATGATTGGAAAACTGCAGTTCCCAAGAAGAGGAGGTAAATTTTCACTTTCTTCACCAGGGGTCTGGGGATAAATGACACCTTTAATTACTAAGGACTGCGGGTACCACTCTGGTAACAAGCTGCTGTAAATTAAAACCCCAATTACTTCAGAATTGAGCATTTCATATAAATGCATTTTCGTTTTAAGTACAGTGGTCAGTGCAAGTTTCATTATTTTCCTTGTTAGCATATGATAGAAAGTAGTTATTGTACCAACACCTTTTTGGACTGCGGTCTTATCATCTGTTTGGTCCAATGGCTAAAGAGCCAGTGTGTCTTGACAGGCCATAACTTGTTATTCAGTGGGGCTACCAGTGTGTTCAACTTGGACTACAATAAAATTACAATCAGAAAAAAAGGAGTTCTCCAGTTGTTGATAAACCTCAATTATTACTTGTTTTTCAGAATTCTATCAAATTGCCTTGAATGTCAAACTAATTTTTTCCTGATTTATAGCTTTGTAAAAGTATTTCAAACAAATAGAATCTATTTCTTAAATATATATGTTCCGATTCCTAAAGGTAACTCTTTGGGGCTGGGCATAATGGCTCAAGTATATCATCCCAGCACTTAGGGAGGCTGAGATAGGATGGTTTCACGTTTGAGACCAGCCTGGAAGATATAGCAAGATCCCATCTCTACACAAAATAAATCAATGGGGTTTGGTGGCACACAAGTGTTGTGCCAGCTAGTTTGGAGGCTAAGGCAGGAGGATCACTTGAGCTCCAGAGTTCAAGGTTGCCTTGAGCTATGCTCCTACCACTGCCCTCCAGCCTGAGTGATAGACAGAGACATTGTCTATAAAAGAATAAAAAATAAAAAACAACTCTTTGAGATCTTAGAATTTAACTCCACTATTTCTCTTTTACAGCCACCCTCCTTGTCCCTTTATTTTGCAAGCTAGGAATACTTGCTTAACGTGTGAGATTCCCAGGATCCATTTTGCTTTGTACATATTGATTTTGGCTGCCTGATTGTTTCTCCTAAATTAATCTAGAATCTAGATGTATGTAGAGATGAGACAATTTAAGAAATAAGAGTAAATGGGGGAGGGATTGACATAATTAAATAACAAGAAAGGGAAAATTGGTTCGTGTGTTCTCTTTTCTGATGTATTTAAAGAAAATTTTTAATTCCAAATTGAAATATAGATCCAAATACTGTATTTAACTCAAAATCTAAAGACAGATGGATTCTGAAGAAAAACGGAGCAGTCTAGGTTCCCTGAACAGATGTGTCCTGATCTACTTTGGTCTACAACTGGTAAAGAGGATGGTTAATGATAGCAAACATTAAAACAATTTTCAACAACTTGTCAAAGATTTAAGAGGGAAAAAAAAAGCAAAAATGCCATTCAGCTAATTTGAATTATATTCTGGATTAAATTATGTAGCTCATAGGTGCACTAACAATACGTGTTTCTTGCTTTTTCTTTCTTTAGAAATGAGTGAATGAAGGCTAGAGTTATTGGAAGACAGGTTCAGGGTAAGTCATACCGTATTTATTTCTTATTTTTGATGTATGTGGAATACACTGTGTAAAAACTTGTTCATGAACTCGTGGGGGCTTGTGTCTAAGATAAATTAAACCAAATTTATCCTTTCAGGAGGGAATGAAATGCTTGTTGTAGTGGTGCTCCGTGAAAACGCACCACTTGTCCCTGACATTCTGAGACCTGTGTCTTCTGTGTGCCGTCCACAATGCTATTCAACAACATTTAAGTAGATCATGGCCAAAGTGGCAAGAGAAACTCTGGGTGAATTTCTGTTTCAAATTTGTGAGTCTGTGCAGTTATTATTAATATATTTTAAATCCACTGCGGCAAATCCACTGCGGCAAGAGTAGTTCTTAAATTCACAGAGTGGTATCAACCTGGGCATCTGCAGGGAACCCATATTTAAGTTCAGGCACCAAAAATCATTGACTAGTGTCAATATAATTGTGATTTTGCATGGTAGTGTCATTTAGTTACTGCTTTTCTACGAAGTTTAAATGTATTTGACTTTATGAAAGGATAGAACACTTGTTCTATTATAACCAATCCTGTAGTTTTTTTTTTTTTTAATCATAATATTCTGACTGGTGACTTTAAACTTACATGGAACAGTTCAGTTCTGAGTGTGTTTAGATATTCAAATTTATCTTCTTCAAATAGAAGGAATTAGCTTAAAGAATTTTCAGAAATTTCCTGATGTCACTCTGAATGTAAATCAATAAATGAGAACAATGTTTTCATCTGTAGTATACAAAACCTAAAATTCTTTTAAAAGGCAAAAGAAAGAAAAGGTGGAGAGAGAATTGGGAGGAAGAGAGAAAGGAGGGAGGGAGACACTTTAAATTTGTAAAGGGGCTTAGTGTTCAGGTTGCTATAAGAAAAATTCAACAGGTTAGATGATTTTAAGAGGAAACATTTATTTCTTACAGTCCTATAGTCTGGAGTCCACAATTAAGACACTAAGAGATTGGGGGGATGGTGAGGGCCCGTTGCCTGGTTCACAGGTAGCCATCTTCTTGTTTTCTCAAATGACTGAAGGTACAAAGTTGCTCTCTGGAATCCTTTATGAGGGCACTGTTTTCATTCTTGAGGGCTTTACTCTCAGATCAAATCGCCTCTCCAAGGCCCCAGCTTTAAATACCATCACCTTAGGGATTAAGTTTCAACAAACAAATTTGGGGCAGAGACAAACATGCAGTTTCAATTCTAATAAACTGAAGAATGATACCTATTTCTTTGATTATCAATGCCTTATTTTTTATTTCAGAATATTATGAAGGTACATACATTTTGAGGAGGTAAATTGCTTTTGTACAGTTTAAGTCGAAGTATGTTATAAGTGTGCCCATCACAGGTAGTGGGCATTGTCCTGTTAGATATGAATCTGCCCTTCCCATCCTGCCCCTCCCATACACATGCTTTTCATCAAATTTAACTACCAAATGTGCACATGGGTGTTGATCATTTACTTCCAGTTTAATAGTGAGTACATGGGATATTTGTTCTTCTGTTGTTCAGATATTTCGCTCAGAAGAATGGTCTGGTTGCCTTATTTCATCTTTCAGTTCACTATTCAGTGGGACACTGATGGTTTGGAGGAAACTGGGATGGCCCAAAGGGTGGAATTCTGAGCCTTCCTTTATCTTTAAGCAATTCTGTTCCACATGGGCTTTTAAATATTGGGGTTTTACCTAAAATGTTTTTTTCAAGAAAGAGAGAACCAATATGGTAATATGTTAACATTTCTTAAATATAGCTAATGTGCCAGTATGGGGGTTTCTTTTTTTTTGAGATGGAGCCTCAAGCTATCCCCCTGGGTAGAGTGCCATGGCATCACAGCTCATAGCAACCTCCAACTCCTGGGCTCAAGCGAGTCTCCTGCCTCCACCTCCCAAGCAGCTGGGACCACAGGCACCCGCCACAATGCCTGGCCATTTTTTGGTTGCAGCCATCATTGTTGTTTAGCGGGCCCAGGCTGGGGATTCAAACCCGCCACCTTAGGTGTAGGTGGCTGGCGCCTTAGCCGATTGAGCCACAGGCGCCGAGCCAGTATGGGGGTTTCTGTAATGCCTATTATTCTGTTTTTCTCCATTTAGAAATATTTATTAATTAAAAATTAATGTTCCAAAAGCTGTTTTTGGAAATAGCTCCACAGGTTTAAAAAGTGGTTTTGACCTTCCTTGCTGTCTCATGGCATGCACGAGGTGAGGCTGTTTGGTGCACGTTTTGCATCTGGGCATAATCACAAGAGGGACACTACCTAACAAATTCAAATATTTTGACCTGGTTATTTGTACCCTCACGTTAACCTGAAATAAATTTCTTTTTCAAAAAAACAAAACTACAGAATGAGCAATATTGACAATGCTTTGTCTAGTGGATTATTTTGATTACACTGAGGATTTTGACTGGATGCAAGAATGGTGGGAAATTGTCCCTGTTACAGCCACAGTAGCCACACTCTGGTACCAACCACAGAGGGATTCATTTGTGCAGCTCCTCTCCTGATTGCTGCTCTACTTTTCTTCCAAAGTAATAGAATTTTTAGACAGGCATCTGAGTAATCAGAACAGGCGTATGTTTTTAAGGCTTATTTTTACAACGAGTTTTGACCACGTAAGTGCGTTTAGGCTAAGTGTGTATTTGGAATATTAGGTGGTGGCTCACTGGAGCTTGCCGTAGGAGATGGCTGCTTCATGCCTTAGTCCTTCAAAGAGAAGAAAGCTCTATCAACCACGCAAATGACATTCCAATGTCTCTGACATTCACTTTCCTCCATAGGCAGATATAGATGTGATATCTGGAACTCAGTCTTAGATTAGGAATGGAAGCCATACCTTAAAGAGGGGGAAAAAGAGTATTCTGAGTTTGTGTTTATAACCTGACATAGAACTGGTATACATAGCATTTTAATTAGTTTTATAAAGGAATGATATTCTAGCTAACATGGGCAGCAGGAATTTCAAACTGATAGCCCCCATATCATCTACCTGGGCCATGGAGAAACTTTTTTTAAGGGGGGGTTTAATAAAGAGATTTTACCTAAATATTTCAATATAGAGCTTCTCTTAGAAAAATAGTGAACTCTAGCAACACCGAGGGCACATTCTCACATGTCCCAACTATGGCAAAACTGAGGAACAGCAGACCCATATGACAAAGGCAGGAGACTTCAGGCCGCCACAGTTCCCATTATCTCCGTGTCTTCTGCTTCATTCTGCTCACCTGCCTGAATCCTCAGGGCAGAGACCTGTGCACACAGCCAAGAGGTCAGCTGGACTTCTTTCAGATGCAAGCTGCCCCTTGCATGCCAGACACAAAGTGTTATGATCCCAACGACAATTCTACATTCTATGAAATGCTAAGGTTTTCTAGGAGATTTCTGGAAATCCCTCACATGGGATCTAGGTTTTTATGAGGCATCTTCAGTTAGTGTCTGTTCCAGACTGTGTTGACACAGGCAGGAAACTGATGTCTTTGTGAATATCCAGTCATCCCAGGCAAGCCCAGTCATCTCTGCAGGGCTGTTAGTAACGTATTAGGTCCTACATTTCAAACACTTTATTTTGTATTAGTTTTTAAAGTTCTCCAAAACCTTTCCTGCTAGCCTAAAAAGAATTTCTCTTGGCACTTCTGCCATAGGAATCTCTCATTTTCTCCGATCTTCTCTCTCTGCAACTCCTTTCTGTCCTTTGTTCTTTCATCTGCCTCCTCCCTCTTCAGTAGAAACACACACATGTGCACACACACAGACCAAGTGTTCTCTTGCTATCAGCCCAGAGCCCTCGGAGCCCTCAGAATCTCATCTTCTTTTTCTACTATTGTAACTATTTTGTACTTGTTTATTTTTCTTGAGCAATATGACCCTGTTCTATAATGAATGCTGGAAGCGATTTTCAAGATGATATATGTATTTTTTTTCTGCTTACCTCATAAAATATAAAGCCCATCGTCTGCCTTCCTGGCAACACTGGTTACACATGTGAATTGTGAATTATATGAGTAGTCACTGTAACATAGGATGATTTTTTTTTCTTTATTTCAAAATACTAATAAGAAGATGTAAGTGTTTTTGTTACATGGGGATACATTGGATAATGGTTAAGTCAGGGCTTTTGGTGTGACCATGACCAGAACAGAGTTCATTGTACCCCTAAAGTAAGTTTTTATCTCACACCCGCCTTCTCTCTCCTTGGTTTCTCATGTTCTCTGTATCACTTTGTGCCCATGTGTACCCGTCTACTAGCTTCCACTTCTTAGTGAGAACATGTTGACACAGGGTTTCCTGTTCAAAGCTGGACAGGGACCCCCATTTTCTAGGTCTGGATAAACAGACATTTTTCCAAATCACACTCTCTAGCTGCAAGCAGGAATTCATCTGGGGGGCTCCTCCTGGAATGGAAAGCGTCCACCCTGCTCCTTTGCCTGGAACAGGAAGTGTGAGGACCACATTCATTTGTTAAGACATTCATTAGCTGATCAGCACAAACAGGATCTTCTCTGTCACCAGCTCTTGGCCAAAGGTGACATGGGTTCCCAAGACCCCCCTGTGCATAGGCTGTATATGAACACCCAGACAAAAGACCCAAACAGGGGCTTCCCACTTGGGAATGTCTCTCCCCTCTGTTGCCAGAGGCTTTGTTACCTTTCTCTCTATGTCCTTCTCTGTAAAATAAACTTTGTCTTATCACTTACGTAATCTCAGGGCCTGGGGTTTGATTCTTGACTCTTGAGACCAAGAAACCATGGCAGAGAGGAAAATCTCTGTAACAATGTGTTTGGTTTTCTATTTCTGAGATGTTTCACTAAGGATAATGGCCTCTTGTTCCATCCAAGTTGCTGCAAACAACATTACTTCATTCTTTGTTATGGCTAAGTAGTACTCCATGTGTGATGACATTGGAAGAAAAGTTTGACTCTGCCACAGGGACCTGTAGAGGAAAGACCAAAGTTTACACAGTACATTAGACAGGCCATGACCACGTGTGCACAGCCACTCACACCCCTCTCCTGCCTGTGGTGTGTATTGACAAGAGAATCCCAGGACATCTGAGGAAGATGTACAAAAATGATTTGTAAGAGAGACTTTGAAACCTGAGGAATTACAGAAATGAATTCTAGACTTAAATATCTTAACTCGTGACATTTTAAGATAGAATTTTTTATTCTTTCTTTGCAGAATGATTGGATTTTCTTAATCTCCTAGCCTTAAAATTATCCATTTTTGCCATCAATGAAAGCAGCTGCTGTGTAGGATAATGGTCATGTGTAACCAAGGAATTTTATATTGGTGAATCTTGGCAAGATCTTTTGTCTGATTTAGCTAAGAGCTCTTGGAGTCTGTCTGTTTGAAACCTAACATGATATGAGTTGAGACATGCCAGTTGAACCCATTTCAATCTCCACAGTGTTCTTCTAGGACCTAAGATAATGAAATATGTTCCACCTGCGTCTCCCTACACAACAAAACAATCTAGCCAGATTGTAAATTAAGTAGTATATTATAAATTATGTAGCATGGAATGCCAGTGTGAGACCTGGCTACCACACATAATTAACCAGGAGTAAACACTAAGAGTGTCTATAATCTCCATTCAGACACTTTAGGGAGCAGAGAGAAGAGGAAGAATATTTTTTATGTGAATAGATTTATGGTTGAAATTAATATGTCAATCATGAAAATGTGCATCCCGATTGATTAAATATTTAAGTAATATTTTGCTGGAATATCAACTATATCAATTTCCTAGTGATTTAACCCAAATTCTGAATATTATAATAGTTTTATAAAATATCTAAATAGTATGTATAATAACTAATTGTTATGTGCCCCCCCCCCCCCAATTCTCAAGTAAAGAGAGAAACCATTCTACAAACCTACAGATATCCTAGAAAATTTGAGAGGGTAACAATCATAAAACCTTAGGATTTTGTCATATAATTCCGAGACAGAGGCAGCAAGATATTGTGAGTGAACTATGAATAAACCACTCCACTCTAGCCTAGGTAACAAAGCAAGGCCCTATGTCAAAAAATAAAAAATAAAATAAAATAAATAATACATATTGTTAAAATATCCCTGGACACATAGACAAAGGCAAAAAAAAAATAAACTATGAGAGGTTTTCTAATACTTGGTATTATGGCTTGTTTAGCTCACCTAGATTCATTGCCCCACCTTTTAAATTCCTATTAGCATAGGAATAACTTTCAAGTGCTTTATAAAAACAAAAAATGATTATGTTATCCCCAAATTCTAACAACTCTATGCACAATGACAACTATTAGGTCTGTCCCTAACATTGCCTTTGTATTAACCTTGAAGTAATCCAGAAGACCACCCCCCATTGAGTTGTTGAGTTACAGATTATTCTTGTACTTGTTTTGTGTGCATTGTATAAATATTAGTAAGAGATTCTAATTCCCAGTCAAACTGTTTTAAAAACTCTACCTTTGGCATTTAGTAATTTTAAAAGAACAGGAAGTAAACATGTAATTCCAAACTAATATTTAACTTTGCTAAATGTATTTCTTTTCACGAGATTTTTCTATTCTCTTTAACTTTGTGAATACAGGGGGAATACTCCCTGAAACTTTATTATATCCCAAAATTTCTTGTTAGGAGTTTGGAGAAGAGAAGGAATTTATTGAAATTCTATCTTACAATTATTGTGCTAATACTCTATCAAGAGGCATATATAATTCATATGCTAGAGCCTTGCTAATCCATTATCCTCAAGATGCACACACTACAGGACTGAAACTCATTCATAGCAAGCTTCTTCCAGTATCTTGGATAATAGACCCTATAGATATAGTCTAAAAGAGACTCTCCTTCTGCTGAATTTTCTGTTTTCAAAGATTTTGTAATGCTGGAGTTCCAATGTAGTGTGAACACATTTTTTCTATTAATAAAATATTTCTTCCTTCTTCCAGACAGCTAGTCATTGTTAAGGAAAACCAATGTAGTAGTTATAGAAAACACATTTTGCTATGCTCTATCCAATTAAAATTTATTAATTACCAGAAAGTTTTAAGCCAATTATGATTATATAAGAACTTTGACTGTTTACCAATGTCCTTGAGCCACTTTTAGAGACTAAGTTGTGAATACTCTGATGTAAAAAAACAGTTCAGAATTATGACATATAATTCTGACATATATCTTGTATTTCTTCCTAAGCAAGGGAGTAAAAAACAACTTTCAAATTCAACACTCCTCTGAGTTAGGGTTATTTAGACTTAGGAGGCTTTTCAGAATTTGCAGGTATAAATTATACATGTATATATATGGTTATGCCCCTTTTCAGGAAAGTGTTATATTATTAAATAGGTTTAT
This sequence comes from Galagoides demidoff, assembly GCA_963574575.1. NCBI lineage: Eukaryota > Metazoa > Chordata > Mammalia > Primates > Galagidae > Galagoides > Galagoides demidoff. Next base: position 27,950 of record CAUYQV010011554.1, read on the forward strand.
GAAACATCCCTTCCAAGGAGTTAAGGATTTCACTAATAACAATGAACATATCCTGAAAAAGATTACAGAGAACCTTCAATGCAATTATAAATCATAATAATAGTTGCATTAAAAAATTAAGAGAACATTGTCTGGAAATGGCACACTCTACAGGAATGTTTTCCCCGCTCAATTTCCGAGAAGAGAATCTCCCTTAGTTACAGTAGAGTTGAAAGACATTAAAGACTCACAAATATGATGCTGCCTTATGCCATTGTAGAATGTGAATACAAAATCATCTATTCCTTGGTTTGGTAAACAATGTGCAACCTTGTTGGAGTCTGGTCAAAATGGGTTAAGATACCCATGTTATAGTAGTTCTATCATCGTACTAATGGTTGTTGATAAGTCAGCATCAAAAGATAAACCACAGCAATAACAAATTAATAAATCAATAACTATTTAAAAAATTAGAGGCATATCAGTAGGAATTAAAATGTGTTGGGTTGCCAGAAAATTTTTAATATCTATTCAACACTTAATCCTTTTTATTATGATTTTTTTTAATACAGAAGTTTCATGTGGGGGGTACCATATGTAGTTGCTAAATTTAGAATGTGTGTATTTTTTCTCCACATCTTCCATACTGAGAAAGCCTAGAAGTAGCTAAGAATTAAGTTAAAAGTTACATTGTGGTGTAATTATTTATTTAGCTATAGAATGGTCATCAGCACATTTATCCTCAGTAGTTTATTGCCTTTTCATGAGATACTTTCTAGTTTTTGAACTAAGATTTCAAATGCATATGAAAGAAGCAAAAAACATTTGCCACCCAATTGTACAGACAAGACAATCAAAAACATCACAGACTAGATGGGATCAATAAACCATTTTACTTTTTTTTTTTTTTTTAGACAGAGCCTCAAGCTATCCCCCTGGGTAGAGTGCCATGGCATCACAGCTCATAGCAACCTCCAATTCCCGGGCTCAAGTGAGTCTCCAGCCTCTATGTCCCAAGTAGCTGGGGCCACAAGTGCCCGCCACAAAGCCCAGCCATTTTTTGGTTGCAGCCATCATTGTTGTTTGGCAGGCCTGGGCTGGGGATTCACACCCACCACCTTAGGTGTACGTGGCTGGCGCCTTAGCCGGTTGAGCCACAGGTGCCGAGACACCATTTTACTTTTGAACTCACCAAAACATGGCCGTCTTTCAAGGCTCTAAAATTATAAATGAATAGACAGAATACCATGTTTCTTCTGAGTTCATATCAAATTCACAGTAGATGGCAAATAATCATCAGTTTATAAAGACCAAATCCAGGCAATTTTTAAAAAATTTTAATATCTGAGGCTTACTGTAAACCTTTTTTTTTTTTTTAATCAAACCTGGCCTAAATGTATATTTATAACTAAGGCTACTTGTTTTACTTTCATCATTTTTATAAGTCCTGATTTGGAATCTGTTCTATTTTAAAGCAATAGTGAAGTGATATCCTGAATAAAAATTCTTATTTTTAAAAAATTATAAACAAATCATCCTTGGATGAACTATACTGATGTTTAAGAGACACTTCAGCAAAGAAGGCCCCAATTTCCAAAGAAAATGTAGGATCAAGGAGAAATGGTCTTACTAAAGTAGAAACCAAATTAATATCTCAAGGACTTTTAAAAAAAATTATAAATGGGATATAAGAAATTAGAGTATCAATCAACATCTTTGTGGGATTTTATTAATTTTGTCAGTCAACAAAATGCAAGTTTAGGACCAATTATGTGCCTAGAACTGTGCGGAGGCTTAGGTGAGCAAGGTCATTACCCTCAAGATGATGAGAAAGAGAGATATAGGAAGCAATTTTGAATATATTCTTGTCTCCCTACTTATCACGATCCCATTTAAGCAAGAAGGGAGGCTAAGCATTGATGGGTTAGGATATGAATAGCTGCAGGGACTCAAGTAACAGAAAGAACAATGGTCATAAATTAATCAGAAGTCAGGATGAATAGGGAACTGTAATGTGGCCTAGAGGAACATGGTGTGGACTGTCTTTAAGATGGAAAAAAAATAAAGAATTTGGAGAAAGGGAATAGCAAATATGACATATCATGCAACCAGCAAGTAAAATATTACTGCCTCTTTCCCATATTGAGATTGGTCTAATCTGATTTAAATTGATTTAAACCCCCATTGTATCTCAATATTTTGTTCAATTATTATATATAGACACACATGCCATAGTGGCCTTTAAAACTATACTACATTGATTCTAAATTCTAAATTTTAAATTCTAAAGGGCACTTTTGGTAGCGAGGAAGCGATTTCAATTAGCTGTCCAATGCCAGGCTGCAAACTTTAATGCAGACGTGGGAAACTGAATATAGTGGACATGTACTTCCCCATGAACTTGAATAGGTTTTCAGAGACATCTGGGTAGACAATGGGAACAGCATTTGTTTTTAAAAAATGAAAGAGAGGGAGCTAAATATGTTGAAATAATCAATGGCTGTACAATAATATAAAGAAATGGAATAGATTTGTCAGCATGTCAGTCAGAAATGAATTACAATTGTGGTAAAGAAATCAAGGCAAAAGAAATTTCTCTGAGGAAAAGAACCATGCCAAATAAAAGCATTAGTGTGACATACAGTTTACAGAAATTCTCCTTGTGGAGATTAAAGTTTATGTTTGTTGACAGTACTACAGGAATGTGTCACACAATGTAAAAATGATCATGCCATAACCACTTCTTTGCTGATGGCTTGATTTTACAGGCAGTGATCTCCATTAGATGGAATTCAACATGCATTTCTATCTACCGACATTAGCCCAGAGTAGGGTGCCTGCATGAAGGGACGTAATTATCTGAGACCAAACCAGTTTCTGCGATGAGATATTTTATGCCGTGGTAGCACGACAGCCAGTCCTATGGCTTATACTTTAGAATGACTTTAGGAGAAATGAACAGAAGTTGAATTATTTACATTTTGTTTTACAGATGTCATTTATAACCAGCTAGGGAGACTGACACAGGCTTCCTGGATTCTCAGAAAATTGAGGCCTACTAGAAAAATTAATAATTATGTCAAAGTATCTCAATTCATAGGAGCAAGAGCTTACATTGACTGGGCACTTATGTGAAGAGAACTTTGTTGTACTTCCTTTGATTCTCTAATATTTATAGTCCAAGGGTGCATTGATAACCTTTCTTTGACAGATGAAAAAATGAACCTTAGGGTAAATATACAAACAAATCAGAAACTGTTAAAAAGCAAATGAGAAATAGAAACCAGCTTTAATAAAGGCTACCTGACCCTCGTGAAGATAACAAAATAGGCCCAAGGCATGAGGTGCTAAATATGTCACAAATTCAGTGTAATGTGGTGGTCACTGCCACTTTAAATCACTTCTCTTGGGTGGATGTTGGGTTTGACACACATTTGCAGGAAAAGATCACAAACAATCTAGCACATGTCTGAAGTATAATCATCAGAGCAATGCAGATTTTTTTTTGTTGTATAGCTTTCTCTTGGGCTCTAATTACCAAGTCATCTACATTAATGCTGGTGGAACTTGCTTATGAGGGATACAGTTCTAACCAATCTTAAGAAATAGCAAAAATTTTTGCTACTCCACTACATACCACCATTTGTGGAAAAATTCATAAAACTCAGTATTTGGGCACACATGTGCTGTCAAAGGTTAACAAATGACTCTCAAAAAAAGTATGCATGTATATTAACATACATTTAAATGCAAATATTTAGTATGAATGCCATAATATGTAGGACCCAAGATACACATAATAATAAAATATATGATACCCCTTCTTGCAAATTTCATATAGCCAATTCATTCCTGAAGAATGTTTCCTTGATTTTCGGTCAAACTCTGGTATCTGTTGCCAAGTTATTATTTGCAATTGACTAATTACTGTAGTGGTTCTGACATAAATGTTGGGTTTTAATTTTATTTGCATTAATGAATATATTACAATTTCATGGATTCATCAATATCTTGAGCAATTTCTTTGCTGAATCAAAAAATCATTTTAAGATATTAAAATACTATCCCCTCCATGTTGTCTGTACTCCAAAGGACTACCGTAGCTACGTACACGACACGCTTTGAGTCTTTGAATTTGTCTGCATGATTTCTATTTTGTCCTTTGCTTTCTTAAGCCTAAAGGTCAACCACTACAGCCCACAAGCTAAATCTAGCCCACTATCTGTTTTTGTAAGTAAAGTTTGGTTAGAAGAATGCAAGCCTATTTGTTATTATATTATCTATGTCTGCTTTAATGTTAGAACAGCAGAGTTGAATAGTTGCTTCAGAAAATGTACAGTGCTGAAAGCCCAGAATATTTACTCTCTGGCCTCATGCAGGATACATGTGTAGCCAACAAAGTAATAAACCAAGTCCTGATATATAAGGTTTGCTGATTTTCATAGTGGCAATATAAACCAACCACTGAATGTGAAGTTGGGGAGAAATGTTCTGCAGCACCCCATTGTATGGAATTTATACTGTGCCCAAGCAACAGGCGTAAATAAGCCCAAGCACCTAAAAGTAAAATGTGGTAAAGTAGTCACATAGTTGTTGTGAATTAAATTGCATCCCCCTAAAAAGATATATTGAAGGTATGAAACCCCTGGTACCCATGAATGTGACTTTATTTTGAAATAGCATCTTTGCAGATGTAATCAAGTTAAGATGCTGTCTTACAGGATTGGTGGGGGTAGTGGGGTGGGGTGGGGAGCCCTAAATCCAATAGTTGGTGTCTTCATAAGGAGAGAAAGATTTATGGACATAGAGGAGGCACCAGGGAGAAGGCCATTTGAACACAGAGATTGGAGTAAAGCTGCCACAAACCAAAAAATGCCAAGGATCACTGGCAATCCCCAGAAATTAGTAAAAGGAAAACAGAATTGTGCCCTTGAGCATTCAGAGGGAGCACAGGAACAAGCTGAGTTCAGGCTTCCAGACGCCAGAACTTATGCTTTGTAACAGCTGCCCTCGAAAGCAAATAGAGAAGTACTGAGTTTTGAGCATGTAGTCCTTTTTTTAATATAATTAATTTCATTGTACATTCATGCCATTTAATTTTTAATAATGGCCATGTTTAACAAGTTTGCAAAACTTCTGAAAATTTAACAAACTCTTGAGCCACTTTGGGCCGATTCCAGCACACCACTCCGCAGAGGATCAGTAATGACAAGGCTGCGTCTGCCCCGAGGGAGGGAAGCGAGTGAGAGCCCGAGATTCCTTCTACCCTTCCATGTCTCTGGCAAACCGGTTTTATAAAAGTGGAACATAACCATGAGAGATTTCAGGCAGAAAGTAAGGGCTGGCATTTGCTGTTGAAAGTTTAACTCTTGGATCTGATTTGTCTGAAAGGAACTTAAGAAAAAGTCCACATCATAGGCTTGAAGGATGAGATTTAACTGAGAAACCCACCTGACAGCGTTGCCTGTTTCAGTCAAGACCGGCTCAGGTAGCATGTGGGACGGAGCCCCATCGGTGAGCATCCGCCAGTCCAATCTCGAACTACAAAATGGCACGTGAAATAAGTGAACCTAAATTTAGAAAATGAAAAGGTTTAGAAGTTTCTAATATAAATTATGGATTGCCTAATTTTCTGGTGTTTTTTCCAAAGAGTATTTTTTCCCCAACTTTGGATATGTGGTGGACCTTGGTAATATATTCCTCTTACACGCATGTACGTAAGTGTTTAGTTTTAGTAGCACCTTGTGTTGGATCTGGCCCCTCCTCTACCAAAGGGATGCACATTCTATGTCTCATTATATTAAGTTTGAAGCGTGAACTCCTAAACCTTTAGTAATGGGAAGACATGTTTACTAAGGGAATCACGTTAAGCATAAATGTGCATTCGATATGGAGGTCAGTTGAGTATAAATTAAGTCCTTTGTTATTAATTAAGTGAAGGATGCACATTTTTTCTCTCACATTTTTATCCATTTCTATTCAATAGTGAGAGACACTGATATTTACCGACACTGTGTGATCACTGGAAAGTTAGACTTCCAGTTTCCCATTGGCAGACCAGCTTCTAACTCCTCAAAGACAACACTCTGATTTCATATTTTACCAGTAACGATGGGGGATTCTGATCTACAGGGTGTCTCCTTGTAGAGAAGCCTGTTGGTGTGCTAAGTATTTGGATTCTTGTCCTTTCTCTTCACTCCTGTGTTGAGCCAGCAATATGATGAGTTCATTATCATCATCTTCCTGGTTGCTCTCCGGGCTTGGTTTGGACATTTATTGAAACACTCCTTGAGTTACATAAACGCTGCCTGTCACAGAGAGGCTGCCCTGACTTTATAATGAGGGAATCCTGCCTCGTGCTGCATACTGTATGCTGCTCTTCTGCTATTTCACTCACAGCAATCCTCAGATACCAAGCTCAAGGTAGTCCAAAATTGAACAGGTGAAATCATATCACCAGCTAATATCCAGATACTTAGAACAATCCTGCTACATCTCATGGAGTGGAAAAAAATTTATAACTAAAATTTCATATTTCATACTTTAAAGTGCTGATTGGGTAAATTAAAATACTATACTCTGCCTTAGAGGTTTGCAGTCAAATCCCAACAAGGAAAGCAAGACTCAGAAAGAGATTCTTTCTCAGAATTGTCAACTTGTCATGACATCGGCTATTTTAGATGTTTCTGAATAAAATGGTGAAGGAAAAAGTTCCTTCAGAGTATTTTATATTTTTTAACCAAAAATAGGAAGAAGAGTGTGGGTACTGTTTTTGTCATGGCCAATTTGTGATATTGTAATTTTATAGACTGCAATTCAGTGGGGGTATTCATGTCAGAGCATCAAAGTGGCTTTCATACCTTAATTTTCATTATTGTATTAAATTTCAGGATCAGTAGGAATAAAGAGAAAATTATGCACAAACTTTCTCTCTCTCTCTCACACACACACACAGGTATTTCTCCCCTTGCCCCAGAGATACATTTTAATCAACTCTCGTTCCTACTCATGTTTGGAATCTAGTATCCATTGAATGTTCTAGGCATGATTTCTAGGCACTTTCCTACTGTTTTCAGTCACGTGGAGGGAGCTCCGAAGAAAGCTGCAACTTAACAATCTAATGATGTTTTTTGGCAAGATATGTCCTCCTCTAGCAGAAAAAGGGCCATCTTCAGAACGGGTACCAGTTCTTAGAAAATGACATTTGAATTCCTCCAGGTTGAATACTGAAATAGCTAAGACGCTTGATAAGATGCTTGAGGAAACCACTCTTAAGGTTTATGTTCAAATTAGATTTTTATAAAGTGGCATGTTGCGCCTGAGAAAAATGAAAACACATGTCTATAAAAGCCTTGTACAAGGATATTCATAGCAGCTTTACTCGTGACAGCTACAACTTGGAAACAGTCTACAAGAAAAGAATGTTATTATGGTATATCTATATAATGGGATACTATAGGAATACTACGTGTGGATAGAAAAGAAGAAAAGACTATATATATGTTAGTCTTAAAGACGTTATGTTGAGGGAAAGAAACAGGCTCAGTAGGCTACACACTCTATGTCTCTAGTTCTACAAAATTCTAGAACAGGCAAGACAAATCAAAGATAGTGAAAATCTCAGGAGTGCTCTCCTTGACTTAGAGGAGTGGACTATGAAGGGGCAGGAGAGATCTTTCTGGGAGTGGTGGAAATGCCATACGTGTTAATAATCATGTACGTTACTGAGTATACATCTGTTAAAATTGATTGAAGTGTTCTTAATATATATGCATTCACTCTGTGTAAATTATACCTCAGTGAAAAGTCACCAAGTGCTTTGAAGAAAATAATGATTTATTAACAGTTACTTTTTTATACATAATAATTTGCCTTCCTCCAATTCTCTTAATTTTTCAAAAGCATAATCTCATCTACTATATCATTTTATCCTGTGGTTAAAATACATAACTGGAAGCACTGTTGAAAGATGGCAGGGTGGTAAGTACTGGAAATATGTCTCTCCACCTGAACAGGGATTTCCCTGGAAGATTCTGTGTAATGTCACTGTTTTAGAACTCTAGAGTCTATTGAAGGCTTATGACTTCCAGGGAGGAAGGCTTAGATGGTATTTTTGGTTAATTTCAGTCAATTTCAGCTCTTGGCATAGTAACAGCTACCCATCCGCTATCCCCCAGCTTGCTCACGGATTGCAGAGCAAGGCTGGCCAAAAAAAGACCCTCTTTTCCAAATAACAGGGATCTGTATTTTTTTTTTTTTTTTAGACTTTAGTCTTTATTTACAGGAAACTACAAGATATGAAATTCTACATAGAAATAAGAAAGCCTTTCAGAGGACAGGCTCCATATAGTATGTATAGTTTTGTTGTAAAAAGTGCTACAATAACAAACCACAGGTAAACAGAGTTCTTAGGAGAGAAACAGTAAGACAAGCTTATACTAAACGCAGTACACAACAAGTTTGTGTCTCAGCTGTACAATCTAAAAGTTAAAAGTCCCAGGAGTCCCATCCTGAACTTGGAAGGTACAGCCCAGAGGTAGTTTCTGGTCCTACATTTTGATCTTCCTCTTCCTCTACAAAGCAATGCTTCTCAATCAAATTTAATGAAGCCTGTACACAGACTCATTTTCAGGGTTTTGTAGAGCTTTTGTCCGAACCTCCACATTCTTCAATCATTATACTAAGTTTCTCAGCGTCACCTAGTTTCTCAGGAGCCTGAAAGATATTTGAAAGGGCATCCAGAATAATTTTGGTATTTTTTTCAGTTAAGAGGATCCTCAACAGTTCTATTATGCCTCAATGAATGAGGTGTACTTCTGTTATCTGTTCCACCCCTTGTGTAGTTGGTCACAGCCCGTACCACTTCCTTTTGTGTCTTCAAGTCTGCCTTAGCAAGAATACCAGCAAGTAATGGGACTAGTCCATGATTCACAACTTGCTGTACCTGGTCCTGACAGCCAGGTGTGATGTTTGACATGACCTACATAGCTTCCTTTTGAATATTAGTTTTGGGGTTGGTCTGCAGGCTGGGAAAGACAGTAAATGCTCCTGCATCAATTACCACCTGAGTCTGTTCATCTGTCCCAGTGACAATATTCCCCATGGCTCTTAGTGCAGGAGTCACAATTGGCAATTTGGTAGCTCCCAAAAGCTTCACAAGTTGGGGCACAACTCCTGTTTTCACAACAATTTCAATCCATTCATTTGGACCAGCAAGTATCTGCTAATATCTCTGGGTCTTCGTGATACAGGAGACACACTAAAGTAGGAAGAATCCATTGCACAGCATCTAACGCGGGATTCTTGTTGCAACAAAGGTTTGAAAGTGTCCATGTAAGATTATGTAAGTGACCACGTGATACAGATGACATATCAGGAATAGCCAGAAGAGCCAACAGTGGGTCAACTGCACCATACTTGATAACCAAGTCTTGGAAAACTGAACATCAGCGGCGGTGTTTTCAGAGCCCACACAGCTTGCTCACTGATATGAGCATGGGGAGATGCCAACAGAGAAATGAATGCCGGAATAGCACCTCCATCTACCACAGCCGTGGTCTCTTCTGATGTCCCAGAAGCAATGTTTGTTAGTGCCTAAGCAGATTCAAACTGAACAGAACTGTGCTCAGTTCTTCCCAAGAAGGACACACATTTGGGGATCAAACTGGTCCAGATTATGTTGTCGAGGAGAGGCTGTTTTTCTCTAGAAAGTGGTTTCCTGGCAGTTTGAGTAGCTTGGAGCTGGTTTTCCATAATGGTGCTACTTATACCTTTGACCATGTCACCCACAGACCAATTTACGGTACCCTGGTGGTTTCAGTTTTCCTGCATAGCATCATCAGGAAACGAGCTTACGTTTCTCCTTTGCAGCATCTGCTCATCTTAGCTTTCCTCAACTGCACATTAACTTCTGTGTGGTGTCGCCTCATTCCTGCACCACCTTTTCCCCTGTTCTTGAACCAGTTAAGTCAGGCAACTGGTGGATTAGCATTCTCCCTGGTGGACAGGGTTATGAGACAAAGGGAGAAAGCTGCACAGCCAGCTCAGACTTCCCCAGGAGGTGGTGCGGGGCTCAGAGGATCTAGGTTGGCTGCCCTGGAAATGTCCACCGCAGCTCAGCCAGACCAGGGTGTCGGGATCTGTATTCTGATTGATGATTTCTACTCCTGAGCACAAGGTGCAGACAAAGAGGCAGTGGCCACAGTTGTGAAGCCTCCCTCCTCCCATCTTTGCAAGTTGAGCTTCCCCTCTGCCTGAAATGACTTCCAGGGAATTTAAAGGACCAATAACATTTTCCCTTTCATTTTTTTTCTCTTTTTTTCCCCCTTTTGGAAGGCAGACATCAAAGACTAGGATGTTGAAAAGCAATTGCATATATGTAAGAAATTACAAAGTCAGTATCCAAGCACAGGGGAAGGTACAGCCTCTGAAAATGCCAGAGAAAAATCTCAAGTTTACTCTTCAAACTGACCCTCTATACAAATACTATGTTGCAGCCTGAGCAGCAGATCAAGACATTATCTCTACAAAAAATTAAAAAGAATAGCTGAGTGTGGTGGCACTAACTGTAGTTCTAGTTACCGAGGAAGCTAAGACAGGAGATCACCTTGAGCCTAGAAACTAGAGGTTGCAGTAAGCTATGGTCATACCCCTGCATCCAGTCTGGGCCTCAGAGCAGCACTCTGTCAATCAAAAACAATTTTTTTTATTAAAAAATAAAACAAAACAAGCACAATGGCTCAGATATGTAATCCCAGCATTTTGGGAGCTCAAGGCAAGAGGATCACATGAGGCCAGGAGTTTGAGACCAGCCTGGGAAATATGCAAGACTCAGTCTCTCTCTATAAAAGCCTTAACAATTAACAGAGCATGGAGGTGTATGCCTGTAGTCCCAACTATTTAATGGCTGAGGCAGGAGGATTGCTTTGCTTGAGCCCAGAAGTTTAAGGCTATGCAATAAGCTATGATTGCACCACTGTACTCTACCCTGGACAACAGAATGAGAGTCTTTCTCAAAAAAAAAAAGGGTGAGATACTGATACCAAGACAGACATGTAGATCGTGTGTGTCAAATGATTTTCAACAAATGAAAAAAGACCAAACAACGGGGATTTTCAACAATGGTGCAGTGAAAACCGGATGTTCACATGAAAAAGAATAAAGTTGTATTCTTACTTACCATATATGCAATTTTAGCCAAAATGAATTCCTGATCTGAATAACACCTAAAACTCTGGCTCGGCGCTTGTGGCTCAAGTGGCTAAGGCACCAGCCACATACACCTAACGTGGCAGGTTTGAATCCAGCCGGGCCCACCAAAACAACAATGACAGCAGCAACCAAAAAATGCCGGGGTGTTGTGGCGGGCGCCTGTGGTCCCAGCTACTTGGGAGGCGGAGGCAGGAGACTTGCTTGAGCCCAGGAGTTGGAGGTTGCTGTGAGCTGTGATGCCAAAGGACTCCTCCCAGGGGGACAGCTTTAGGCTCTGTCTAAAAAAAAAAAAAAAAAAAAAACACCTAAAACTCTAAAGCTCTTAGAAGAAAACATAGGGCGAATTCTTCACAACAGTAGATTTTCAATGATGCTTTTAGATATGACACAAACAAACAGACAACAACCAAAAAAAAGAGACA
>CAUYQV010011557.1:0-12055 GCA_963574575.1 Galagoides demidoff
AAGTGTGCTCCTCAATCTTCTCTCTTGGCTCTGCTCCAGATCATCAGCTAAGTAGCTAAACTTCTGTCCTTTCAGCCTCCTTCTGGATGGGAGCTTCTGTAAAAAGCTGGCTGCAGTCCGCCATCTTGGCTCCGCCCCCAATGAACATTTTTCAAATGTTTATTAGCCATTCATCTGTACTCATCAGAGAAGGCTCTGTTCATAACTCTTGCCCAGCAGTAGATGGGATTGTTTGCTCTTTTTGTTGTTGGTTAATTTGAGTTCTCTGTAGATCCTAGTCATCAGGCTTATGTTTGATTCATAATATACAAATATGCCTTTCCATTCTGAAGTTTGTTTGCTTTTGTTGTTTCCTGAGATGTACAGAAGCTTTTCAGTTTAATTAAGTCCCATTTATTTATTTTTGTGTTGAAATTGCTACAGAAGTCTTCTTTATAAAGTCTTTCCCCAGGCCAATATCTTCAAGTGTTTTCTCCACACTTTCTTTGAGGATTTTTATTGTTTTATGCTTGAGACTTAAAACTTTTCTCCATCTTGATTAAGTTTTGTAAGTAGTGAGAGGTGTGGGTCCAGTTTCAGTCTTTCTCACGTGGTTATCTAGTTCTCCTAACACCATTTATTGAACAGGGATTCTTTCCCCCAGTGTATGGTCCTGTTTGGTTTATCAAAGATCAGGTGTCTGTAGGATGTTAGTTTCATTTCATGGGTTTCTATTCAGTTCCAAATGTCAATGTCTCTATTTTTGTGCCAATACCATGCTGTTTTTATCACTATGGATTTGTAGTATAGCCTCAAATTTGGTAGGGTGATACCCCTGGTTTTGTTTTTATTACCAAGAATTGCCTTGGCTATACAGGGTTTATTCTGGTTCCATACAAAATGAAAAATTATTTTTTCTCAAATCTTGAAAGTATGATGTTGTCATTTTAATGGGACTTGTATTGAATCTGTAGATTTCTTTGGGAACTATAGACATTCCGACAGTGTTGGTTCTTCTCAGCCAGGAGCATGGTATATTCTTCCATTTATTAAAATCTGCTGTTATTTCTTTCTTTTTGTTTTGTTTTATTTTTTATTGTTGCGGATTCATTGAGGGTACAAAGAACCAGGTCACACTGCTTGCATTTGTAAGGTAAAGTCCCTCTTATAATTGTGTCCCTCCCCCAAGAGGTGCGTCACACCCCATGACCCTCCACCCTTCCTCTTTCCCTCTCTCCACTCCCCATTCCTTCACCCCCCCACCATGTACTGGCATCAATTGTCCTCATATCAGAATTGAGTAGATTGGATTCTTGCTTCTCCATTCTTGTGATGTTTACTAAGAAAAATTTGTTTCACCTCCATACAGGTTAATACAAAAGATGTAAAGTCACCATTTTTTTGTGGCTAAATAGTATTCCATGGTATACATATACCACAGCTTGTTAATCCATTCATGTATTGGTGAGAATTTAAGTTGTTTCCACAATTTGGCAATTGTAAATTGAGCAGCCATAAACAGTCTAGTGCACATGTCCTTATGACCAAATGACTTTTTTTCTTCTGGGTAGATGCCCAGTTTCTTAGGGTTTTGTAATTTTCTTTGTAGAGGTTTTTCACCTCTTTTGTTAGGTTTATTCCTAGATATTCCATTTTCTTAAAGCTATTCTGAAGGGAATTGTGTCCTTGATTAGCTTCACATTTGGCTGTTATTGGCATATACAAAGGCTACTGATTTGTGGACATTTATTTTATATCCTGAGACATTGCTGTGTTTTTTTGATCACTTCCAGGAGTTTTGCAGTTGAGTCTTTTGGGTTCTCTATGTATAAGATTATGTCATCAGCAAAGAGTGAGCGTTTGACCTCTTCTGCACCCATTTGGATATCCATTTTTTCTGTCTTTTGCCTGATTGTATTGGCTAGAACTTCCAGCACTGTGTTGAATAGTAGTGATAGAGGACAACCTTGTCTGGTTCCTGTTTTAAGTGAAAAAGCTTTCAGTTTTATTCCATTCAGTATAATAATTAGCTGTGGGTTTGTCATAGATGGCTTCAATCAGATTAAGAAATGTGCCATCTATTCCTATATTCTTAAGTGTTCTAGTTAGAAAAAGATGTTGAATTTTATTGAATGCTTTTTTTGCATCTATAGAGAGGATCACATGGTCTTTGATTTTGCCTCTGTTGATGTGGTGAATTATGTTTATGAGTATGTTAAACTAGCCTTGAATCCTGCCTCCAGAGACCTGCTTGGTTGCGATGAATGATTTTCTTAATGTGTAGCTGTAATCTATTGGCTAGGATTTTATTGAGAATTTTTGCATCTATATTCATTAGGGATATTGGTCTGAAATTTTCCTTTTTGATTGGATCTTTTCCTGATTTTGGTATGAGGGTGATGTTTGCTTCATAGAACATGTTGAGGAAGATTCCTTCCTTCTCAATTTTTTGGAGTGATTTCTGCAGTGTGGGTATAAGTTCTTCTTTGAAGGTTTGATAGAATTTTGGTGTGAAGCCATCTGGACTAGGGAATTTTTTTGATGGGAGATTTCTTATTGTTTCTTCAATCTCAGTGCTTTAAACTGGTCTGTTCAGGAGACCTATTTCTTCTGGTTAAGTCTAGGGAGAGAGTATGATTCAATTCTAGGTATTGATCATTTCTTCCACATAATGAAATTTCTGGGCATAGAGTTTCTTTCTTTTTTTCCTTTTGAAACAGAGTCTTACTTTGTCATCCTTAGTACAGTGCTGTGGTATCATAGCTCACAGCAACATCTAACTCTTGGGCTCAAGCATTTCTCTTGCCTCAGCCTCCCAAGTAGCTGGAACTACAGGTGACCACCGCAACCCCTGGTTATTTTTAGATACAAGGTCTTACTCTGGCTCAGGCTGGTCTTGAGCCTGTGTGCCCAGGGCAATCCACCCACCTCAGCCTCCCAGAGTGTTAGGATTACAAGTATGAGCCACCATGCTCAGAGTACTACATATCTCTGTAGTACTCAGAGATATCTCTTATATCTCTGTGGCATCTGTTATTTACACTTTATCATTTCTGATTGAGGTTATTAGAGATTTCACAAATTTTATTTCTAGTTAATCTGGCCAAAGGTTTATAAATTTTATTTTATTTTTTTCAAAAAACCCAACTCCTTATTTCATTAATGTTCTGAATGATTCTTTTGTTTTCAATTTAATTAGTGTCTTATTTAATTTGGTTATTTCTTTTCTTCTGCTGGGTTTAGGATTAGATTGTTCTTTTTCCAATTCCATAATAGGGTTCATGAGTGTGTCGAGGTGCTCTTTCTGTTTTTCAAATATAAGCATCTAATGTGATAAACTTCCTTCTTTTTTTTTTTTTTTGTTTTTTTTTTTGTTTTTTTTTTATTTTTTATTTTTTCAAAAGATAAACTTCCTTCTTAAGATTGCTTTTGCTGTATCCCACAGTTTTTGGTAACTTGTATCTTTGTTGTTATGTTTGAGAAATTTAACAATTTCCTCTTTTATCTCTTCCTAAACCCAACTACCATTCAGCATAAGGTTGTTTAATTTCCAAGTCTTTGTGTGGTTGAACCTTTTTGTTGGAGTTGAGTTCTACCTTTTTTGCCTTGTGGTCTAAGAAGAGACATAGTATAATTTCTTTTAATTTTGTTGAGATCTATTTTGAACTATGTACTTTTGCAACCACATAAATGACCACGTGAGACACTGATTGACAGTACACGCTGCAAGAGGTGAGGCTAACCATAGGTGCAGGAAAGCACTGAGCACTTCTTGCAGAGTCCTTTTATTGGGAAGATACATAATAGGTGGAAAGATTACTAAGCAAAGACATGCAGGGGCTGCGTGCTCATGAAAATGATCTCATAGGTGCCAACAGAGTATGTACTCAAGGAAATGATCTTCAAGGGTGGTAAGGAAATGATATTCAAAATACTAAATGCAATTTTTCTCCACTAATCCTTTAAGGAACTGTCATAAAATGCTTAATGTTTAGTAATAATTGCCTTACTACTACAGCACTGAACTTTGCTCCTCCAGGATTACAGAGTTACTTGGTGGCTTGCCTTTCAAGTTACAAGAGATTTCCAGGCTTGCCAGGAGAATGTCTTGTTCTCAGTAATTCCTCAGATGAGTTATGATATTGGTGACTGTTGTAGTAAGTATGATGTTTAATCCTCTATAATATACCATGCGCTGATGAGAAAAATGTATATTCTTTAGCTTTAGGATGGTGTGTCCTATATATGTCTATTAATCCCATTTGTTCTAGGGTCAAATTTAAGTCCTTTGTATCTTTGGGTTGTTTGTTTAGAGGATCTGTCCACTTCTGTCAGAGAGGTGTTAAAGTCCATGACTATTATGGTGTTATGGGATATAATATTGCTTAGACCCATCTAGGTCTGTTTCATAAATCTGGAAACATTTTAGTTGGGTGCATAAATATTTAAAATTGAAATGTCTTCTTCTTTTTGAGATTTTGTTATCATTTATTTGTGAAGTTAAAAACAAGTGATAAAAAGTAAAAACTGCCGTACAATTTTGTTTTGTTCTCATTTTGTTTTCAATTTCAATCTCCTCTTGAATAGGTGAAAAGACAACAGATTAGACCAGTCTTGGGAGAGGGGACGGGTAGGGTGCAGGGAGCTGAGCCAGGGTAGGAGGAGGAAGAGGAAAAAAAGAGAGGGGCTGGGCTGCTGGGGGAGTCCTGAAATACCAACACCTGGTCCAAGGAATGTTCCAACTCTAAGAAAAAGAAATAGCAAGAGTGACTTTTTTTTTACTTTTTTAAAAGTTTGTTTTAAAAACAAGAGGAGGGCTAAGGATGATAGAGAGAAAATGAATTGCTTTATCCTCAGGCAGTTTTGAGAAGGCTGGGGGTGGGGAATATAGATATATATAAAATTATATATAAATTATATATACATATATAATATATATAAAAAATATAAAATACATATTATATATAAATATATATGAAATATATATAAATATATAATATATAAAATATGTATAAAATTTTATAAGTTTTGTTCTGCTCTTTATATTTTTAACTTTAAATTTTTTTGGCAGAGATTTAGTTCTATATATAGAACTAAAGTTTTTTATATATTATATATATGTTTATATATAATATATAAAATATATATAAAATTTTGTAAGTTTTGTTCTGCTCTTTGTATTTTTAACTTTAAATTTTTTTTTTTGGCAGAGATTTAGTTCTCGCTATCTTCTATGGCTGGCTCAACATGAAGGATCTCAATTTTGAAAGAAAAAGCATGTGAGACATACACAGAATGAGGGAGAGAGTGAGAGCCCAGCATGCCCCTGCCACCCCCTGTGAGCTGCTAGCTGGAGGGCTTCCCTGGCACCCACCCATAGCAGCCATAGCTCTCTCACCAAACAAACAAAAACCAGAAAAAAAAAAAAGCCTCCAAACAGAACAAAATGGAAAAAAAAAATAAAGATTTTTCACAGATTAAGAAGTTCACATTCATTCGATTCATTGAACCTGCGGAGAGGGAAGAGATAGGAATTGATCACTACAGGAGGGGAGGGTAGGAAACCAGGGGGGTGGTGGGAAAGGAGGAGCTGGGACACCCAAGAGCACAGGGGCCAGAGGCGCCTCCCAAACTCCAGCTGGCTCAAGCTGGAAGGATGCTGCTGGTTAACTTGTCTAGTCAAGTGCTCAGGGGACTTGGCTGCAGTGACACTCTGTTCCTTGATGGAGGAGAAAGGACAGAACAGCAGAGAGAAGCAGGGCCGCAGAGGGGCAGAGGCAGAGAGGGGAGATAGAGAAGCACGCTCAGGATTGGAGGGAAGGGGGCGCCCTCTGTCTTCAGGGAGGCAGGCGGCTCCCAGCGCATCACAACATGAACAATTTCAGACATCAGTGTCCCCACAACACCCCTGTGAGGTAGGTTGGAAAGTGGCAACAATCTTCAAGCCCACTTCACAGACGAGACTGGGATGCCAGGCGAGCGCGAGTAGAGGCCGAGCCCAGCGGGGCAGGACCCCCTGGGCTAGCCCCTTGTCCCTGCCAAAGCCTGGCCACCTGCAACAGCCACTTGGATACTTCTTTTTGAGAAAAAAGATGGTGGGTTTAAACAAAAGAAAGAATAAAAAGAACAAAAAACGAAGAAGTGATGCAGAGAAGGGGAAAAAAATAAGACGTTTTCTTCCCAAGTGGCCAGATTGCAGGTAAACCGGCAGCCGGGATGGACCTGGTCTGAGCTGTCTGCCTGCCCCCACCCCAGGACTACCCAGCAGTTCCAAAGTTCCGCCTGTGTCTCGCGCTCTCCCCCAGCATCATGACAGTGGTACACAGGAACAAGTTGCTGGCAGACGCGTCTTCATTTAACCTCTGTACCCAGTGTAAGCTCCCAGCAGTGCGTGGGGGCTCCTGGAGACCTACATGGCCCCCGCTGCAGGCATCAAGGGGCACACCCCGCAGCGGAAGGGATTTCCGGCACTACCCACGAAGGCAGGATGGACGGTGGTCCTGGGTTGGAAAGAAAAAGGAGGAGGAGGGTGGTGATTCCCACTTGCCTGAAGCTGTCCCTGCTGTGTGGGAGGTGGCTGGGGGCAGCTGGGACCTGGTGTCTGTTTGTAGTAAGCGGCCTGCTATCTGTAATACTCAGCCCAGGCAGCACTGTAGTCTGGCTGGGAGCCTGGGGGTGCTGCCACTGGTGGCCACTTGTGCCTACTTCTTGTAGTACTCCTCCTAGGCTAGGGTGACCAGATTTTAACATCAGTAAGGCAGGACAACATGGGGTGAGGTGGGGCAGGGGAGGGCCTGACAAGAATGCAAACTTTGATAAGCAGTTCTTGATAATCACTTCTCAGCAATTATTTGTTATTATTACAGTTTAACAGTATAAAATTAAGAAAAATAATATAAAACTCCTATTCTGGCAAAATAGCCACATGGCAGCCGAAAACCGTATATTCCCTTCTTGTTCTCCTGCCCGTTCGTACATTCTTTCCAAAAATTGGAACTTTTTTAAAACACCGCGGGACGCAGGACAAATTGTTGGAATGCAGGACTGTCCCTCCAAAAGCGGGACGTCTGGTCACCCTATCCTAGGCCTTTGTGTAGTCCTGCTGTGGGGGCGCTCCAGGCCCCCCACTGGTGGCCACTTGTACCTGCTTCTTGTAGTACTCTTCCCAGGCCTTAGTGTAGTCTGACTGGCGGGTGGGCAGGGACTGACAGGGCTCACCCTGAGCAGGTGGGGCTGTGGGGACTGGCGCTGGGCCTGGCATAGGGCCTGGGGGCTGCTGGTAGTAGTGTGAGTAGTAGGTGGCCCAGGCAGCATTGGGGTCTGCGGCTGCTGCAGCTGCTTTGCTTGGGTCATGAGGCACACGTGGTTGCCACTGGGGGTAGGTGTTGCCCCATCCCTGGGGTGGGTACTTGTGAGGAGGGGACCCCCTGGCATAAGGCCGGGGCCCTGGTGGCCCCTGGTTGAAGGGTCCAAAGAGGACCCTCAATTTTCTCCTCAATGAGCTGCTTGGCGCGGTCCATATGCTGGGGTGAGCCCTGGATAATGAACAATTTGAAGTTGGGGGTCTCCGTTGAGTGGCAGCTGCTGAGAGATCTCTATGAAGGTGCCTGTCTGCTGGTTTATGGCTTTCACATTCTTGCTACCTCTGCCAATGACTCGCCCACACTTATGAGTGGGGATGGAGAAAGTCATCTCCCCACCAGGGGGACCCCAGTTGCCTTGGCCTCTTCCTTGGCCCCAGCCCCCTGGGGGCATGCCGGGATCTCCTGGAGGGCCTGGGGGACCACTCTTGAGGCTCTGAAGGAGGTCGTTGATGATCCGGGCAGCATGCTCACACCTGTCCCGGGGCCCCATTATGTAGGCTATCTTCTCAGGACCTGTCCCATCATCTTGTTTAAACTGTGCCTGCACGCCAGCATTGTTCTGGATCTTCTTGATCATTTCTCCACTGCAGCCAATGACCACACCAGCAGAATGCCTGGGCACTGGCACATCAATGCCTCCGCCAACCCGAGATCCATACTCATTCCGGTCTCCAAAGCCGCCTTGGACACGTTCCCAGAGAATGTTCATCACCATCTCGCAAGCTTGCTACACTTTGTAAGGGTCTCCAATGATCCAAAGAGGCTTGTCCACATTCGTGTTCTGGGAACCATCTTGAATTAAAATCATCTTCATACCAGCTGGTTCCTGCAGCTACTTGATGGTATCCCAGCCCTTGCCAATGACCAGGTCAGCCTTCCCTGCATGGATCTTCTGCATGGTGCCATTCTGGCCCCCATTGGCATTGTCATGAAACTGTCCTGGGGGTCCCCCACGACTCTGAGACATAATGTCATCCAGCATCATTTTTGCTTTCTGGACAGATTCTGGGGCTCCTGTCAAGGACACACTGCGCTCGCTAAGCCACCGCTGTCTGGAGAAATCTGTACTTTGCAGCCAGAATCCTGTTGGATTTTGTTAATTTATTGACCTCCTCTGCCAATGATTAGGTCCACCATGCCATCTGGGACCCTGTACTCTTCTGCCCTTGAAGTCCTTGGAGGAGGATGGATGGGTCCAAGCTGAGAACTGATGGAGTCTCCCTGGGAAGCCAGTTTCTTGCTCTCTGGTTGATCTCCATCTTCCAACTGTCTCTTTTGGCCCCCAAAACCAAAACCAGGAGTGCTGTTATTCGCTGTTGTAGCAGCATCGCCTTCAATTTTGGCCGTGATCTGGTGGGCCCGCTGCACGGCTTGGGCGAAGGTGTCCTTGCCGATTCCCAAGCCACCTCTGCTGGGCAGCTGGTAGGGCCCTGCAGCTGAACCCCCGCCCAGGCCACGGCTGCTGGGGCTGCCACCAGCCTGGTCCCCTGTGCCCAGTGGGCCCGACCCAAGGCCCCCCTACCTCTCCGACCTCCTAACCCCCCCTCACACCCCTGGCTCCCCTGCCCCCACCAGCGGCCGGCGGCCGGGGCAGGGGTCTCCCAGTACTGTAGTCCGACATTGGCGCAGCAGGGCCAGGCCTGGAGTGGAGGCTGAAGCTGAGAGGTGGCTCAACTCGGGAACAAGCGAAATGTCTTTTTTGTATTGTTCCCTTGACCAGTATAAAGTAGATTTGTCTTTCTTAACTTTAGCTGCTTTAAATCCACTTGTATCTGAAGATAAGATTGCAACCCCTCCTTTCTTCTGATTTCCATTTGCTTGGAGTAATGTTTTTAATCCCTTACCTTAAGTCTTGATTTGTCCTTCAGGGTGAGGTGTGTTTCCTGCAGACAGCCACGTGGATCCTTGTGGTTTTTTATCCAATCAGCCAGCCTGTGCCTCTTTAGTGGAGAATTCCGTCCATTGACATTTGTTGAGAGAATTGATAAGTGTGGTGGAGTTCTACTTATCTTATTTTGAGAAAATCTGTTGTGTAGTTTTATCCTTTGTGCCACTGTGGAAACTAATTTTTGACCTTGAGCTTCTAGGTGTTTACTTTGCTGGTGATCCATTGTGGTGGTCAGTGTTGAGAATAGGCCTAAGTATTCCATGTAGAGCTGGTGTTATTGTGGCAAGTTTCCTTAGTGTTTGTATATCCACAAAAGATTTGATTTCTCTATCAATTTTGAAGCTTAGTTTAGCAGGATACAGAATTCTGGGCTGAAAATTGTTTTAAGAACGTTGAAGTTGGGTGACCATGCTCTTCTGGTTTGGAAAGTTTCACTTGAAAAGTCTGCTGTCATCCTAGAGGCTCTGCCTCTGTACGTCTGTTGTCAACTTACTCCTGGATGCTTGCAGAATTTTTTCTTTCATCTTGACTTTGGACAGGTTTGTTACACTGTGTCTTGGAGAAGTTCTGTTTGAGTTGAGATGCCCCGGGGTTCAATATCTATCTGAAAGGAGTGCATCATGATCTTTAGTAAAACTTGAACGGTTTGCATTTATGATAGTACCCAGTTGGGCTTCCATTTCTTTGGGACACTCTTCTTCTCCTTCAAGGATCCCTATTATTCATATGCTTCATAGAGTCTTGTAATTCTCTAAACAACTGTTCTTCTTTGTCTCTCTTCTTTTTAGTCTCTTCAAATACCTGGATTAACTCAAAAACTTTATCCTCTAGCTCTGAAGTTCTTTCTTCTCCATGGTCTAACCTATTATTGATACTTTTTACTGCATCTCTACATTCTCTGATTGTCTTCTTCACTTCCTTAAGCTTTGCCATATCCTTTCTGTATTCTACATAGCTCTTGTCCAACTTTTGATTCTGTTTTTCCATTTCTCATCCATTCCTTTTATTGTCTTTATCACCCATATTTAAAATTCCCTTTCTGTCAAACAATTAATTCTTTATAGGTGTAGTCTTCTGTAGTAGCTGCCTCATAGTCCCTTGGGGGAGTTGCTCTGTTTTGGTTTTTCATGTTGTCTGAATTTTTCTGTTGCTTCCTCCTCATGTGTTCTTTCTTCTTGTTCACCTGCTTGTCCTCCTCTTTCCTTCTCATTTACTCTTTTGCTTTAAATTACCTTGTCTCAGAGCTTAGGTCTTCAAGTGGCCTTGTGGTATAAGGCAAAGAGGAAGAGAAGGGTAAATCACAAGCAGGAAAAAACAAAAGGAAAAGAAAGAAAGAAGAAAAAGAAGGAAAGAGAAAAAAGAAAAGAAAAAGAAGGTGAAAGGGGATAAAAGAATTAGAAGAACAGTAAAGAATGAGGAAAGGAAGAGAGAATGAGAGTGATAGAAAAAATGGTATTGATCGGCAGGGTGTTATGGCCATGAGTGTAATTCAATGATTTTGAGGAGCTGGGCTGGGTGGTTTCCTAGAAATCAGGAGCGTCTTACCAGCTTGAGCAAAGCCAAATTCTTCCTCTGCTGTGACCAAAAATACAGGAGTCCTTGCTCTAATGAGACAGATTTCTGCCACTCCAGATCACATGCTGTGATCTCACAATCACCTTACTGTGCTTCCTGAGCTCCAACTTCAGGTAAGGTCTCTGTGCCAGGTATGGCTGGGTTCTCTTTTTCACAGTTGTAGGAGCAGAGCTCAGCTGAACTATCCTTCTGGTTTGCCATCTTGCTCTGCCCCTTCCTCAGCATTCCTCCCACATTAGCAAGGGGGTCTTCAGGGGGATATAACCATCCAGTGTTTAGCTCAAAGTCACATGTGCTGGCTGGCTGGAGTTCTAATCTTCCTGCTCTTGTGCTTCCTCTTAAATAAACAATTTTAGGCTCAGTGTTTTAAAAATATTTTCTAAATCACAAGATTAATTTTATGCTAGTTTAGAAAAGTTACTTCATCATTGGGTATAAATACAATTAGAATTTGTTAATTCACTTACTTACCAAATGATCCGCTAAGAAACTGCTGAATGTTTTATAAATTTGTCAAACTCAACATCATCTTTCCCTAAATACAACAAAAACTTGTTTCTCTCTTCTCTTCCCCATCATCCTTCTGTCCCCAGATCATGATTCTAGATCTATTTGATATAAGTAAACCAAAAAAGAAAAACCAAGTATTACTATAACTTTTGCCTTAAATATACTTCAAATGTATTTCTTGATGCAATTAGAAAACAAAAACATAAATTTGATTAAGTTTTTCTTTTTATCTTTTAAAATAACTACAATTTCTTTCTTTCTTTTTTTATTAAATCAGCAGTGTACATTAATACTATCATGGGGTACAGTGTACTGTTTCTGTATACAATTTGAAATACTTTCATCCAACTGGTTCATATAGCCTTCATGTCCTTTTCTTAGTTATTGTGTTAAGACATTTATATTCTACATTTAGAGAGATTCACATGTACCCTTATAGGATTGAACCATAGGCGTGATCCTACCAATCACCCTCCCTCCACCCCCCTCCCCTCCCATCCCTTCCCTCTCCCCTCTCTTCCCTCTCTCCCCATATTCCTGGGCTAAAATTGGGTTATAGCTTTCCAATGAAAGCTATAAAATTAGTTTCATAGTAGGGCTGAGTACATTGGATACTTTTTCTTCCATTCTTGAGATACTTTGCTAAGAAGAATATTTTTCAGCTCCATCCATGTAAACATGAAAGAGATAACGTCTCCATCTTTCTTAATGACTGCATAGTATTCCATGGTGTACATAT
>CAUYQV010011559.1:0-14049 GCA_963574575.1 Galagoides demidoff
ACTAATATGTTCCTTTTGGAAAGATGTTTGGAGAACACTTAGAGAACTAAAAATAGACCTGCCATTTGATCCTACAATTCCTCTACTAGGTATATATCCAGAAGACAAAAAATCACACTATAACAAAGTTATTTATACCAGAATGTTTATTGCAGCCCAATTCATAATTGCTAAGTCATGGAAGAAACCTGACTGCCCATCAACCCACAAATGGATCAATAAATTGTGGTATATGTACATGATGGAATATTATGCAGCCTTAAAGAAAAATGGAGATTTTCCTCTTTCATGTTTACATGGATGGAGCTGGAATGTATTCTTCTTAGCAAAGTATGTCAAGAATGGAAGAAAAAGTATCCCATGTATTCAGCCCTACTAAAGCTATAACTCAATTATAGCCCAAGAATATGGGGAAAGGGGAAAGGGAAGGTTAGGGAGGGGGGAGGTTGGGTGGAAGGAGGGTAATTGGTGGGACCACACCTATAATGCATCTTACAAAGGTACATGTGAAATCTACTAAATGTAAAATATAAATGTCTTAACACAGTACCTAAGAAAATGCCATGAAGGATATGTTATCCAGTTTGATGAAAATATTTCAAATTGTCTATAAAACCAGCACATTGTACCCTATGACTGCATTAATGTATACAGATGTGATTTAATAAAAAAAAATAAAATGCAGGTGGTCATTAGGTCTGAAAATACTGACAATATTTTTGTAATAGATTGAATCCTCTAGATTATTTCTTCTGGGATAAAGGCATAAATTTATGCCATGGAAACTGGGCATACCAATCATCTGAGGAAACACGTAACAGAAGTATGTGCAGTGACAGAACATTGCTGTAATGCACAGCATTCATTGTGTTTTTGCATAGCTTACTGAACTAGGAGTTGCTACTGAGGGCCAACATATTCAACGTGTTTTAGAAATGAACTATTTGCTATGGATGTTATGGATGGCAGACTTTATGGCCACTCAGAACAACTTACATTCAAAAGACTGATGAATAATCACTTAGTTTAACCTTTTTAAAAATGTCAATTTGAAAAAAAATATACACTACTGGTTGTAGTGGATTTCCTGTATGAAATTGTTCTTTTTTTTTCTTTTTTGAAATTGTTCTTAATGGGACTCATTTTGTTGTGCTGATGAAACATACTTGTATAAGTTGCTCTATAAGAAAATGTAAGCCATAGGGTACTAAAGGATATCTATCACCACATTCCACTGTTTTGTGATTCAGTGACATCATAAGGGAGTAAAGTATAAACATAATGAGTATAAATGTATCATTATGGAAAGTAGAGAGGAACTTCTATTTGGAACAACTAGGCTGAAAGAGCCATTTTCTCAGCTTTGATCCTTTTACAGAAGGGACTGTGATGCTTTCATCCTAATGGGAGACATAACCAGTGACACACACTTCACAGATGTTACTAAAATTGAATTTAACAAGTGGAGAACAAGTGTTTATGAACAGAGAAATAAGAAGTTTCACCAAAGTGTACCCTTTGGAAAGTTTAAGGTATATAACAAGTGAGTTCTTTCTTTATTGTAATACAAATGTTGATTAAATATACACTTTCTTCAATTGATATGTTAAGGTGTTCCTTCCCAGTAATTTTATTAGGCTATATGTATATCACAAGCAGAGAGTAAGTGACATTTTTTGTAAGATTTCAAAATTTTGAAGCAGTACATCCGTTTATAGCCCTGTAAAATGAATATAAAAGAGCCTGCCCTCCTGAGTCTTGGAAGATGTGTATTTCTTAGAATGATTTTTAAAAAATCAATCCTTCAGCTTGGTGCCTGTGGCTCAGGTGGCTAAGTTGCCAGCCACATACACCTAAGGTGGCGGGTTCGAATCCAGCCAGGCCCCGCCAAACAATAATGATGGCTGCAACCAAAAAATAGCCGGGCGTTGTGGCAGGCACCTGTGGTCCCAGCTACTTGGGAGGTGGAGGCAGGAGACTTGCTTGAGCCCAGGAGTTGGAGGTTGCTATGAGCTGTGAGGTCATAGCACTCTACCCAGGGGGACAGCTTGAGGCTCTGTCTCAAAAAAAAAAAAAAAATCAATCCTTCTAGTTCATCTGTGTAGCTATGTTGGTTACACATTAGGACTTTGTCATACCCTGGAAATGTGTATATCATCATTTGAAAGCATCACCATGTTTTAAGGAACAAAATAATACTACTGGTAAGAAATAAATACAATTTTGCCAGAGAATAAGAGGAATATTACCAGAAATCATTTGTAAGAAAAAAAGTTAATATGACTGTTAGCTTGTTTCATTTAAAACTAAAACCCACGAGCTTGTCATAGGTGCTATGTGAAGAATAATGTGCTGGTTGACCAGCAACCCTTCCCCAGAGGCCAATGTGAGTCCAGATGCTTCTTTGCTGGTTTATTTCATTTTCTAGGGTCCATTGTTTTCCAAATCTTTGTCACATTTCCAAAATAAAGAAGTTAGCCATCTCAAATTCAGGGTCTTGTCCCAAGTAAGGGGAAAAAAAAAAAAGGTGACATGGATACTACTGGGATAATGGTAACTGAAAGTGAACAAATAAGATATTTTTCTCTCATTGAAGATCTGCTGTATTCATTAAGTACTGATGTATTTTTTTTATGTTTAAAACTGGTGATTCTCTAAATTGTGGGTCAGAGCTAGAGGTAATGAAAACCCATGGAGGAAAGAGTTTTGCAGGTCCACAGGTGGAATACACAGTTCTGCTCAAAGGCAATAGATCAATTCCCAAGCAAAGAAGCCAATTGTGGGGGCAGTGTTGACAACTCTGACAGAGTCTATGGGCTACAAATGATGATGTAGAGGACACCATGGCAAATCATTCTGCCATTCTCTGGGTACTGTGAGTCCTGTGGATGACATCATTTGGTATCTCTGCAGTCCCTGTGGAGGACTGTGTGGGGAGGACTGCATGGGGAAGACTATAGGGAAAGAGTACCTGGGGAAGATCACATGGGAGATCTGTGTGGGGAGGATTGTGTGGGCCCTGTGAGCTCTCCAGGGGCCTGGGGGCTCTGTGTGGGGCCTGAGAGCTGTACACGGAGGCACTGTCAGAGGGTCCTGCACTGTCTCCACATCTCCTGGGGGGAACTCCTTGAGGGGATCTCAGAGCGAGGTCTCTGTGTGAGGTCTCTGAGTTCACTCTTAGTGTGGGTCTCTGTCAAAATTGTCGGTAGGGGTTCTCCATGGGGTCTTGAGTGAGGTTTCTCTAGGGATTTCTGGCAGGGGCTTCTGTGGAGATCTGTCTGGTCTCTGCTGTTGCCCCAGAGTTCTGCTAAGGTACAGGGTCCACTGACTGCTCACCCACTTAGGAGCTGTCCTGTCTCTGACATAGGACCAGCTCCAGGAACAGTCTGGTGGGGGGGGACAGCAGGCATGGGTTGTGTGTGTGCTTTTGTCCCATACCCATTGAGGACAGTCCCTTCCAAACCCAGTATGTCCACATCCTTCTGCCCTCTTATCCCCTATTGGCCTTAGGCAGGTGAAACCCCAAAATTCTCTGTGGACCCAGCCAGCCCCAGCCTTCTAAGTTCCCTACTCAGGAGTGACCTCCTGGCCGAGTGTCCATAATGGTCACCAGACTGTGATCCTGCTGATCATCCACTTGTCCTTTCTGGAATTCCAGAGGGATAGTGATCAGGCTGATCATATACATTGTGGGGAAAGCCACCTTCTCGTGTGAAGACTTTGTGTCCCTTGGTCCTGCCCTCCTCCTTGGGGCCTCAGGCTGGGGGTGCTGGGCACAGGTGGCCAGCACAGTGTGTGTCATAAGCTCTGCTGCCCCTTTGGCTCCCCTGGAAGGTTCTTCTACATCCCACCCCTGTCTACTGTGTGTTGGGGCCTGGCTGGGGAAGCCTACCTGCTGTCTCTGGTTCACCTGTTCTGAACAAGACAGCTGTGGCACATAGGGATGTCTTGGTGACTGCTGGCCATGTCACCTATCTCATTTACTCTGGGTGGGAAGGACCCTGGTGGTAGCTGCAATACCCACCCACTGGGCAGTGGGGCAGTTCCTCTTTTACCAGTTTTTTGCCTTTTTGGGCAAGAAATTTATAGTTAGGTCCAATTTTTTTGTCTACCATCTGTCCAACAGTGATCATGGCCTCTTGGGCTTTAGCTACCTCACTGTTTACAAATGATCTGTCTGTGACTGGTTCCCAGGACAGGGTAGTGGCTGATGCAGGTTTAGATTTCTGCAGGGGCTCTCCCTGTACTGTGCCTTTCTTGGGGGGAACTTGCTACAGGTACTGCCTCATCTTCTTCCTAAAGCCATCTTCCTATAGGGACCTGTCCTTCATTAGGCAGGAGCTGGGAGGACTTGCTTCTTAGGAACTCTGGTAATTCCCTGTCCTGGACAGGATGGCCCATCTCTCTGGCTTGGGAGCTCCTTGGTCTGGTAGACCTCTGTTTGTGCCTCATGGTTTGGGCCTCCTGTGCCACTCTCTAATCAATAGGGTCAAACATCTCACTCTAACTTTCCCTTGGGTCCTGGGGTTTCAGGATCTTGATGTTTGCTTCTTAAAAAGGTGAACTTCTAGTTGTTGGATAGAAGTTGATATAGGAAATTGGGTTTTAGTATGGTGGGGCTGAGAAAGAGGTTAGGAGATGGGCCTGGGTATGGGTCCCCACCAGATGTAGGGGCTGGGGCTGGGGCAGAGGTGTTGTGGAGGGAGTTTAGCCTGGACTGTGCCATGAAGGAGCTAGAGAGAGCACACTGAGGAAAACAGGGGAGCTTTAATGGGGACCAGAAACCCTGGTGGCAGCCACCAGGGACTCACTGTGCAAAGAGGGGAGGCCCCAAAAGAGCTGGCTGCTTTTCTGCTGTAAATGGTCCACCATCACCTTGGGGTGGGAGAGCTGCTCTGGTTTGTCAGTCACATTCCAGAAGGAGTGTGGTGTTGTGGTGTCTTGGTCCTTGCCTGGTGACTTTAACAGAGAACCATGGGTATAGTCTGGACTCATTTGTTTCAGAAATGATCCCTCTTTTTCTTTGTCCTTTTTTAGCTCCAATTCTGCCCCCTTGGAGATGAATATCTCCAACAGGTTCTGGACACCGGGGTTGACAAAAGAGAGGCCACCAGCCTCCATTTCCCTGTGTGTGGTGTCTCTCCAGAATGAGGCCTCTGGTGCATGATTGGGAGGGTGCTCTTGCTGGGATGTAGTCTGTGGTGAAGTGGAGAGGCACCAGGCTCTGCTGGCTCTGGCAGCGGCCTGCCACCAGGAGAGGGCTGAGACAGAACCACTGGAGTGACCAAGGTCCCAGGTGGTGGAGACGGGCAATGGACATTTGTTTTGTGAAGAAAAGCTCTGTGGAACACTTCCCACTGAGGGTACTATTGGGTCACACTGAGGATGAGCCAGGCTTGAGGCAGGAAGAGGCAGAAGGCAGGAAGCAGGGGACTTCCCTGTCAGAGGGGAAAGGGCCTGTGGTTGGGGTGAAGAGTCCTCTAGGGGAAGCAGCAGCTCTGGTAGCTGGGGAGCACTCAGGGATGAGTGTGATCCTTCACAAA
Organism: Galagoides demidoff; assembly: GCA_963574575.1. NCBI lineage: Eukaryota > Metazoa > Chordata > Mammalia > Primates > Galagidae > Galagoides > Galagoides demidoff. The sequence continues at coordinate 5,544 of CAUYQV010011559.1, forward strand.
CTGAGGAGGCCATCAAGCCTGATGACAAGGCAGCAGCCAGGAATGGAGGATGTTCATCCAGGGGAGCTGGGGAAGCCAATGCAGACAAGGTGGTGGGAGAAGTAGCTTCCACATGCTCCCCACATGGCTGGTGGGCTCTGACAAGTGTTGGTTTGTTCAACTCCCCTGGGAAGTCTTCATAGGAGAGCTTATGAAAGTCTCCCTTGTCAGGGAGCTTCCTCAGGTGGCTGTAGGAGATAAGGAGGCACCAGCTATAGTCAGGAGTAGATGGGGCCTCAGGACAGTGGAGGTGGGGACATGCCAACTATACCCTCCCTGCCCATACGATGACCTCACACTCTTTTCCTCACCCCCAGGTCAGCTGTAGGCTACTTTCTAACCCTGGTGTCACCTCACGGTCTGATGGGGAGGCTAGTGGAGAAGGGAAAAGTTCTTTACCTCTGTAGAAGTAAAATCAGGTCCCGAACCCCTTTCAGTATACTCAGGCAATCTCTGCAAACTGGAAATCAGGAGCTGGTTATGGTGGGGAAGGGAGAAGCCTAGGGATCTTATAGGACACTGACCCTCTAGGGAAGACTGTGGAGATTAGACTTATAAAGTGCACATCCATTCCCTCCCTACACAGAGGTCCTCACACACACCTGTGGGGAGATGTGGGAAGAGGAAACTCAGTTACAGGAGGATTCAGGCTTAGCAGTGTTGAACACCTTGTCCAAAGTTGGGCCTAGAGGCCCCACTGCCACATGCAGGCAGTTATGGGCCTGCCACTCCCTCACCACACTCATTCCTGACTCTGGCTTCATCCTCAGTGCAGAATGTGAGGTGTATCCAGAGTTCTGGTCTGCTTTTCCAGCTTCCCTCTCAGGGCTGGCAACTGACATCCTCCAAGAAGTGGAGCTCATACCTCAGGCAAAGGTGAGGTCAAATCCCACAGAAGACCCAGGGGGAGTGGCAGAAACTCGCCTTTCAGAGGGCAGCTCTTCTTCCTGCTCCTGGGCCTCCCTCTCCTCTCCACCTGACGCTGTGAGACAAGAATGGAGGGGCTGGTGCTACCTGCACTCACCCCCTCAGAAAACTGCACATATTCAGCACCCAGGGAGGACATGACCTCCATTAAATTAGTAGAGCTTTGTGTTTGTTTTCTTTGCTTTTACTCTTTTTTAAAGTGAATAAAATATATTTTGTTTTCCTTCTTTGAAAAATAATTCCCTTTCTCAAGAACCTCACCCTCTCAGATCTATAGCCTCTGAACTCAGGATTCTGTTTCCTGAGCAGGCCAGAGACCACCCTACCCTCTGATGAGAGGCTTTTGGGAGCTCAGCACAGCCTTCAGATCATCTGACACAAAAGAGGCTGGGTGAGGACAGAGACTGCCACAGCAGGCCTCAGGGCCATCCTCCCACAGAAATCTCTCCTCTCTCAGTCCCATTCTGACCTAGGCCCAGCATGTGGTTTTTCCCTGTAGTCTCTGGCACACCCATAGTGTTCCCACTATGCTATGGGAACTTTGGATAGAAAGGCCCTGCCTCTCTAACCTCTCCCTGTCTCAGGTGAGCCTAGATGGGTGAAGAGTTGCCCATCTCTGAAGGTGTGGGTCAATGAGGAAAAGTAGACGGAAGAGTAGCAAGAAAAGAGAATTATTCTCTGTTGGGCCTGGGCTGAGGACTCCTCACCTTCCTGATGTATCTTTTTTGCCCAGTCTGTGCTGAGGAAGGATCTCTCCCAAGGCAGGGGAGTAACACGAGGAAAAGCCCCAGTCCACACACAAAGCCCAGGGTGATGTCGGTCATCCAGGAAGTGGAGCAGGGGTTCAGCCATGTGGCACTAATGCTTTTCAGAGAAAAGAAATCATTCTCCATCTTCTGAATCACACTGTTTCCCTAAGACAACTAAGCCCTGGACATTTTCTTTGGGCCTATCAAGGAGGCCTCAGGCCTACATTGCAGAGCTGCATCACAGACCTGTGGCCTCCTCATCACAAAGGGATTCTGGGGGTGGAGGTGGGGCAGAGAGAAGAGGGGGGAGGGGACCGGACTTAAAGTGAACTACAGACAGAATGCAATCCCTATCAAAATTCTAATGACATTTTTCACAGAAATAAAAAAAAAAATCCTAAACTTTCTATAGAACCACAAAAGATCCCAAATAGTTCAAAACAACCTTGATCAGAAAGAAGAAAATTGAAAGTATCTCATTACCCTAAACTACATTACAAAGGTAAATTTATTTTAATTAAAGTAGTATGGTACTTATATAAAAACAAACATGTAGACCAAGTACCAGAATAGAAGGCGCAGAAATAAATCCTGCCTTTATAATCAATCTGTCTTTGAGAATGGTACCAAGAATGCAGAATGAGGAAGTTTTAGCCTCATTAATGAATGTTGCTGAGAAAACTGGATATATACATGCATAAAAATAAAATTGAACCCTTATTTCATAATAATAGGCTCAAAATGAATTAAAGATCTAAATGTAAGATCTAAGAACATAAAACTTCTAGAAGTAAACATGGGAGGAAATTTTTTGACTCTGGTCTTGACAATAATTTTTTGCAATTGACACCAGAAGCACAGGCAGCAAAAGTACAAATAGAGAAATGGGACTATATATAACTAAAAAACTTCTGTATGGCAAAGGAGACAGTAGTGAGGAGTGGGGTTACATCAAATTAAAAGCATCTTCTCAGCAAGAAAATAAACATAGTGAAGAAACAATTTACAGAATGGTAAGAGGTTAATATCCAAACTATATAAGGAACTCATATAACTCCAGAGGACCCAAAGAGATTCCTTTCTTAAAAGATATAATACAGATGGCCAATAGGTATATAAAAAAGATGCTCAACATCACAACCTTAATAAATGCAAATCAAAACCAAAAGGAGGTGTAACTTCATACCTGTTAGGATGGATATTATAAAAAGTTAAAGGACAACTAATGGTTGGGAAGATCTTGAAAAAAGGATACCCCCATATATATTTGGTGGGAATGTAAATTGGTACAGCTATTGTGGAAAACAGTATGAGATTCCTCAAATAATTAAAAAATGTACCTATTGTAAGTTGCAGCAATTCCACTTCTGGGTATGTTGCAGGAAAACAAGGTCCAATGGAGAGAAAGAATCACCCAAACACCGTGTTTAAAAGAGGAGGGGCTTTATTTCAGCCAGCAGAGCCACAGTGGACCCAAGTCCAAAAATGGCCAAGCTCCCTGATCTCTCTGTCCTTTTACTGGACAAGTGGACAAGGAATTAACATATACCAGCCCCTCAATGGAGGTCCAGTCCAGCCCCTCAATAGAGGTCTCAAAGCACGTGCAAGGTTTACAGAAGCAGACACAAGCATTAGTTTCAAAAACCCAGGAAGCTAATGTTGCAGTTTCCCTGGGGAAAATGTAGTTTCTCCGAGGAAGCGGATCACAGGACATGGATGATCAGTACATGCTGCAAGGAGAGAGGCTCACTGTCACTGCACTGAGAGTGAGCCCCTCAGCATCCACAGGGTTTTTATTAGAAGGCTTTGTCAACAAGTAAGCGTTCTCACGGGGTTTGTAGGTTCTTTCCTCAACAACTTTTTCTCAACAACTTTGTTGGTTTCTAATCTATACATAAACATTTCCTTGACCGCTTCCTAACCCTGCCTGTGAGAGCACAGAGCTGCTTGGTGGCAGGCCTCCGAGCTTCAGATGCTCCTGCACTTGCATCAGGAACTTTTAACACTCTCATGTCCTCCATGGCCTGAGTCAGGTCATGGACTGAGGAAAAGTCACGGATTGAGAAAAAGTCCATCTACAAGCTAAGTTTTTACAACTTTTATTATTATTATTATTTTGTAGAGACAGAGTCTCACTTTCTCACCCTTGGCATCACCTCTCATAGCAACCTCCAACTCCTGGGCTCAGGCAATTCTCCTGCCTCAGGCTCCCAAGTAGCTAGGACCACAGGCTACAACAGTTGCTCTCAGCATCAGAGTACCCTAAAACTCTATTGAAAGTCTGAAGAATCATAACTGGCACTAGCCAAGATGTTCCAGTGAACATAGGAAGGCTAGAGTAGGGGTGAATCCAGACTGATTCAGCCTGGTCAGAGATAACAAACACTGGGCATGCATGTGTCATCTAGAAGTGGTCCTGCCCAGGGGATACAATAGGTATGAGAGGGAAAGCTAAGGAATTGACATACATGTTTGTGTTATTTTTCTTATTTAGTTTTAATAAAATCATTCTAAGCATGTTTATATAAAATATTATGTATCTTTTTACTTAAAATTTACTAAAATTACAAAGATGACATGTATTTGTATTGTGTGGCTATTGGAATCATAGTCTTTGCAATTCAAGAAATATTGTGTGAAATGCCTGATTAAGAAATTTACCACAGAGGGATTGAGCAGTTACCTTTGATCAGTAGCTAAGCTGGGACAGAGCCTAGGTTTTGTGATTCTCAGCCTATGCTCTTTCCCCTTCATTTTAATGTCCTTACCCTAACATATTTATAGGATCCAGGCAAACATGGAATGTTCTACATTATTTTGTGTTTTCTCTACATTGAATGCTAGGTGAGTTAACTTTATTTATGAAAGTTTTATGAAACTGTGAAACCTCATCCAGTGTTTCAGGTTGCTCTGCAGTTGTCTTTGAATCATTATTCAGCCAGGATGGTAAATTAAGGAGCTTCACCAATCTGAACCAGAGTGGATTTGTCCCAGGTTGTATTTTCTGCTGTAAATAAAAATATGCTGATCTTGGTATTTATACATGGTAGAGGCACCTGCGGTCCCATTAGCTCTTAAATTTCACATTCTTAGAGTAAGAATCTAGAAGGTGACTTAGGATGCAATGAAATTAAGACAGTTCTGCAAGATTTGTAGAACTTCTGCTTTCCTTCTATTCATCTTTTATGGGATGTTTTTGCTGCAAACATTTCACATCTCTCTACCTTGCTGGGTGATGAAGGCTAAGCCAGGATGCTAAAATCTGACTTTGTTAAGTATATTGTGTCACATGCTAAAAGTTTCTATATATTCTTGTTTTCTTCTCTGAAATGTTTAAAAGTAGCAAAATATGTTAATAATAAATCAAATGTTTATCATAAGACTAAAAGAATAAGATAAAATAATTTGTATCATCAACTGAAATTATTACTAAAAATAATGATATTTACTGTAAAGTTAGTACATATTATCAGAAAAAATAAACCTTGCCAGGATTTCTGAAGCACAACACCTCATAGGAGAAATAGGGGAAATAATACAATGTGAAGAGTAAGTTGGGTAAGCTCACAGAAGGCTGTAATTACCAATATTTTCCACTTAGTGATTATTTATTTGAGGAAATTATAAGAAACAAAAATCTCATAAAAGAATCACAAAGAGCATTTTACAAGTAGAAAATGTGAAACATGTGAGTCATCATGTAACTTGAGCTTTGGAATTGCTCATGGGGAACTGTGAAGATATTACACACTGCCCCACCCCATGTCAGACTCTAAGAGGGATTTTTCCCTTTAGTAATGGGAATGGCCTATCACTTAGCAAAGAGTTTTCAGTGAACCCTGCTCTCTGATCCACTTGCTGAGTTGCAGCCAATCTGTGGCAGAGAGTGAATCATCTGTGGGATGCTATTACTTGGTGCGAACCAGCTCCCACAACACAGTGACAGTTTGACAGATCTTTTCTAAAGCTGACCTCACCTGCTTCCTGTAATCAGCTGCCATGCACACTCTACTCTTTCCTCAGTCTCTAAAGTTTGGGTTACTACTTCAGATGACTTTCAGTCATTGTGATTGTTAGAAATTTCTTAACTATAGAGCCAGATGTCAATTTGTGTACCTTGTAAGATACATTTCATTACTATTTGTTGGTAAAAATGAGAAATACATATGAATATCCTATCTAAATTTTCATAAAGTGAGATATCTCTCTCTCAAAAAAAGTACATTTTCAGATGCTGGTTTTAGCTTCCCCCCTTGGTGTTGATACTTCTGGAGACAGTATTGCAGAAATGCATTTGACCAGAAAAACTCTCAGACTCTGCCCTATACCCAAACTAGTCCTGCTCTCCAGGGCTCCCACTGCAAGTTGACAAATATCAGGAAGTCATGGTGCTCTGAAAAAGAAAGACTTGCAAACAGGCAGCTACAACACAGTGTGCTTAGTTTACTGGCAGCTGCTTTGATGAGCAGAGATGAAGACTCAGACTGAGTCCTGAGGATCATAGAAGGCAGCTGAGTAATGAGGCAGGAGGAAGTTGCAGCCGGAAGAAAGGGATGAAACAGAGCACATTAGGAATAGGGATTATAAAAGCGCTGACTATTGGAGCAGCACAGCCAACTCCCACCACCACCCATGTCCTGTCCCTCTTCTTCAGGGTCAGACATTACTAGTGGTGGGTTTTTGTAATTACCCTCATGGCTTGTCTCTTTCCCAGGTTCATAACATTTCTATGTGGCCTCTTAGAGCACAGTGCAACTTCTTTTCCAGGCCCCATCAAATCTGTTGAGTATGAATCTTCTCATGAATTGGGATATCAACATTCATTATGTCCCGAGAAGACCTCTTCCCTTCACACTTATGTCCCCCTGTAAGTTTGTTTGACTTCCCCAAGTATCTCTGCCTCCTTTGACCTAGTGCTTATCTAACTGAAAATGTAAATCAACTATTAGACACTGAAATTTCTTCTTCCTTGTGGGTAAAAAGTTCCATAGATAATGGGTTCATGAGGGATGCAGAGACCTTATAGGTGGAAATAGACCCCTCTATGTCCTCTTCAGCATTCCACAATTTCACTTATAACAAAAGGATTTCAGGGGTTCTGGCCAATACAGAATTTGTTAGATAAAAATTTTTAGTCCCACTTGCAGCCTTTGGAGATTCTAGTTCTCCAAAATTTGAGACCTGACAATAAAATTGCCATCCAAGATTTCCTTGGTACATAATCCTTATACCATCTTGTCTACTTTACCTTCAAATACCCAGTTGGCATTCAGACCTCTGTAGTGTCCCCTTCATAAAGAATCCTAATACTTGCTTGCCTTCGCCTGAGACTTTTATGCTCCAAGGATTTACAGAAGCCCCTGCCTACTTCTTATGAGCCCTAAAGGACAACTTGAAAGAGACTTAAACTTCCAGGAGACTCCATTTTAATTTGTGTATGACCTCCTCCTGACCTGACAGCTATGACAGCTCCCTTCTGGATACTAAACACCTTCTTAAGGAATTAGCAAAAAAGGGCTGTGGGTGTCCAGAAATAAAAATCAATTGTATTTTCTGTGTGTCTGATATTCATGTCATGCAATCTTGGCAATAGGAAAAACTGTGTCCTCAGACTGAGCCTCTATCATTCAAGATTTTTCTCTCCCTGAAACAAAACAGATGGACATTGTATTGTAGAATGTGGAGATCTAATTTCTCTGTGATTGCCTTGCCCTGTGGGGAGTGGGCTGTGGCCGGCAGGGCCCCCACAGCCTGGGAAATGCTCAGGGAATGACCCCCAACCACTTCTTCTCCCTTAGCAACATTGTTTTAACCTGCCAAAAGTCACATAGCCCAGGCATACTTTCCTCATTATCAGCCAGCACACAGTTTTTCCTCTTTAAGGTTGATCTCCACCCCATGTGCTAATATTTATGTATTCTTGTTAAGATGTGTATAAATAAAGTTGTTTCCATGGTTCAGGGGCTGGCTGCAGTTATCACCTGCATCAGCCCTCCTGATGCCAGCCTAGATCTTAGCTCCTGTCTTTCTTTGTGTCCCTCTCCCCATCTTTCTGGCTTTGTATTACTTCATTTCCCACCATTTTAACAATGTTGATTCTTCCCAGCCATGAGCATGGTATGTTTTTCCACTTGTTAACATTGTCAGGTATTTCTTTTCTTAGAGTTTCATAGTTCTCTTTATAGAAATCATTCACATCCTTTGTTAGGTTAACTCCCAAATATTTCATCTTCTTTGGTACTGTTAACGGAATAGAGTCCTTGAATGTTTTTTTCAGTTTGGCTACTGTTGTATATATAAAGGCTACAGATTTATGAGTGTTGATTTTGTAACCGGAGATGCTGCTGTATTCTTTGATCATTTCTAAGAGTTTTGTAGTAGAATCCCTGGTATCTTCCAGATATACAGTCATATCATCTGCAAAGACTGAAAGTTTAATCTCTTCTGACCCTATATGGATACCCTTGATAGCTTTTTATTTCCTAAATGTGATGGCTAAAACTTCCATTACAATGTTAAAGAGCAATGGAGACAATGGGCAACCTTGCCTAATTCCTGATCTGAGTGGAAATGATTTCAACTTAACTCCATTCAATACGATATTGGCTGTGGGTTTGCTGTAGATAGCCTCTATCAGTTTAAGAAATATCCCTTCTATACCAATTTACTTAAGTGTTCTGATCATGAAGGGATGCTGGATATTATCAAATGCTTTTTCTGCATCAATTGAGAGAATCATATGGTCTTTGTTTTTTAATTTGTTTATGTGATGAATTATGTTTATAGATTTA
>CAUYQV010011560.1:0-24807 GCA_963574575.1 Galagoides demidoff
ATATACCTGACATGAAAGGACCTGAGACATGTTCTCCTGCATAAAGTATCTCAAGAATGGAGGAAAAAGTATCCAATGTACTCAGTACTTCTATGAAACCAACTTATATTTACTCACACTTTCTTATGAAAGATAGAACACAACTATAGCCCAGGATGAAGGAGGCAAATGGAGTGGGAAGGGAGGGGAGGAGGGAGGTTTGACAGAGGGAGGGTAAAAGGCGGGACCACACCTATGGAGCATGTTGCAAGGGGACAAGTCAAATCTGTCAAGTGTAGAACATAAATGTCTTAACACAATAATCAAGTAAATGAAGTGAAAGCTATGTTGATGGGTTTGATATAACCAAGTCAGATTGTATAAAAAAATCAACACATTGTACCTCACATATGCATAAATGTATTCATGGTTTATGTGTATATGACTTAGTAAAAAAAAAAGAAAAAAAAGGAATATGAATCTGAGGAAGGGAACGGAGCAATGCTCTCGTCCTCAGCTCAAATTGGAATCATTTGCAGAGATTTACAAGCTCTGGTTGCCACGGTCACATTTGGATCTGAAGTGCAGCCTTGGCACAAGGACTTGAAGGTTCCCTAGGTGATTGAGAGTCACTTAGGTGGTTCCCTAAGATTGAGAATCACTGGAATCAGAACTAAGGAAGAAGAGCACATTGAAAAGTGGGCCTGACAAGGATCTAATGCAGGCCTTAATAGCCTCATTCTCTTCCTCCTCTCCCTCCCTCTTGTGTCTTCCTCCTCTTTCTCTCTCTTTTTCATATCTTCAGTCCTCTTTACTACATGGCAAACTCAGACCAAGTATCTTAGATTTTGGAAATTACGAGTTATGCTGCAGTAAACACCTGGATGCAGGTGTCTTTTTAATAAAATGGCCTATTTTTCTTTGGGTGAATACTTAGTGGATTGTTGGATCCACAAGTGGTAGGTCTACTTTGGTTCTTTGAAAAATCTCCATACTGTTCTACATAGAGGTTGTACTAGTTTACATTTTAACCAATAGCACATAAGCATTCCCTTTATACTGCTCTCATGCCAGTAACTATTGATTTTTGATTTTTTGATAATGGTCGTTCTGACAAGGGTAAGGTAGTATCTCATTGTGGGTTTCAGTTTGCATTTCCATGATGACTAGTGATGTCATCATGAGCATTAATAACGAGTGTTACTTCATATAGTTGTTGACCATTTGTTTATCTTCTTTTGAAAAAAATCTGTATCTTTCACCCACTTTTTAATTTTTTTAATTTTAAATTGTAATGGCAATACAATAGTTGTATATATTTCTAGTTGTATAATATTTTCATACAGGTATGCAATGGGAATTAATCAAATTGGGGTAATTAGAGTATACATGTCCTTTATCATTTCTTTGTGTTAGGATAAGGTGACCAGATTTTAACATTGGTAAAGTGGGACACTATTGACCGGAGCGGGGTCTGGGGAGGGCAGGGCCTGGCAACAATGCAAACTTCGATGAGCAGTTCTCGGTAATCAGTTCTCAACAATTATTTGTTATGATTGAAGTTTAACATTATAGAATTAACAAAAATAATATAAAACTCATATCCTGGCAAAATAGCCACATGGCAGCTGAAAACCATATATTCCCTTCCTGTTCTCCCATGTTCCCTAGCTTGTTGTGCTTGTTTTCCAAAAATTGGGACTTGTTAAAAATACCACAGGACATGGGACAAATTGTTAAAAATCGGAATTGTTCCACCAAAAGTAGGATGCCTGGTCACTTACTCTGGGGGGTGGGGAGCTACTTGCTTGTTCCAGACAGTTTGGCTCTTTCTGAGCTAATTGTCCTTGCCTAGAAGCAAGGGAAGGAGCCAGTCTTCTTCTGATACCTTGCCCAGGAGGGGAGTAAGGAGTTTACATTAGCCTTATCATTTCCAAAGGAAGTTACATTAACCTCTTCATTCCCAAATGGAGTTACATTAATCTTTTCAGCAGCCGTATCTTCCCTTCCCATTCTCTCACTGTTCCCTAGCTTATCGGGCATTCTTTTCAAAAATTGGGACTTTTTTAAAATGCCGCAGGATGTGGGACAAATTGTTAAAAATCAGGACTGTCCCACCAAAAGTGGGATGTCTGGTCATCTTATGTTAGGAACATTCTGATTCTATTCTTTTACTTATTTTAAAGTATATCTTAATTTATTGTTTATTAAAGTCGTTTTGCTATGCTATTAACATTAAATATTATTCACTCTCTCTAATTATCTTACTTTTGCACTAAATAACCATCACTACTGTATTCCCCTTTTCCTTTGACCTTTTCCAGCCTCTTGTCACCATCATTCTACTCTCTGTCTCCATGAAATCAATTGTTTTTAACATGTAGCTCCCACAGATAAATGATAACACACAAGACTTTTCTTTCTGTGCTTGGCTTATTTCACTTAACATAAGATTCTTCAGTTCCATTCATGTTGTTACAAATCCTAAGATTTCATTTTTTATTGCTACGTAATATGTCATTGTGTGTATGTACCACAATTTCTTTATCCATTCTTTTTTTTTTAATTTAGAAATATGAATTGGGTACAAATGTTTTAGGTTTTTATCTGGCTTTCATTGTGCCTATCACCCAAATAGTGTTCATAGCACCCATTAGGTTGGTTTATTCTGCCCTCCTGCCATTGCTTTCCAGAGTTTTACTTCCCTTGGTGAACATGGGTGCTCATCAATTAGTTCCAGTTGTTCAATTCTTTTTTTTTTTAAGACAGAGTCTCACTATGTCACCCTAGGTAGAGCACCACGGCGTCACAGCTCACAACAAGCTAAACTCTTGGACTTAAGCAATTCTCTTGCCTCAGCCTTTCAAGTAGCTGGGACTACAGGTGCCCACCACAATGCCTGGCTATTTTTTTGTTGTTGTTGTTGTAGTTGTCATTGTTGTTTGGCAGGCCCAGGCCCAGTTTGAACCCGCCAGCTCCAGTGTATGTGGCTGGGGCCCTAGCCACTGAGCTATAGGTGCTGAGACTGTTGCTCAATTCTTGAAATAATTCATTTAGCAGGATGGTATCTATTTCCATCTAGATTGTTGCAAAAGGTATTTGCATCTTTTTATGGCTGAGTAGTACTCCATGGTGTACACACACCACATTTTGTAATATACTCATAAATTGATGACATTTGTATTGATTCCACATCTTTCCAATGCATTGTGCTACAATAAATATTTGAGTGAGCTATTTTTTTTTTTAATAAAATGACTTCTTTTTCTTTGGGTAGATACATAGTAGTGGGATTGTTGGATTGAATGGTTGGTCTACTTTTAGTTCTTTGAGGAATCTTCATACTGTTTTCCATAGAGATTGTACTAATCCGCTCTCCCGCCAACCATGTGTAGACTTTTTAATAAGAGTCATTCTAACTGGGACAAGGTAATATCTCATTGTGGTTTTAATTTACATTTCCTGATGGTTAATGATATTGAGCATTTTACATATTTTTTTGCCCATTTGTCTTTCTTCTTCTTTTGAGAATTCTCCTTGTGTCTTTTGCTGGCTTTTTAATGAGGATTTTTTTTTTTTTTTGCTGACTTTCTTGAGATCTTTTTATATTCTGTAGGTTAGCCCTTTATTGGATGTGTAGCTTGCAGATATTTTCTCCCATCTGTAGGTTGTCTATTTGCTCTATTTTTAGTTTCATTAGCTGCACAGAAGATTTTTAGTTTAATCAAATTCCATTTATTAATTTTCATTGTTGTCATTATTGCCATTGGGTGTTTTTCATAAATTCTTTGTGTAGACCAATATCTAGAAGAATTTTTACTATGTTTTTCTTAGAAATCTTATGATTTGATGCCTTATATGTAAGTCTTTTCCCATCTTGAATTAATTTTTATGAATAATTAGAGATACCAGTCTTGTTTTATTTTTCTGCATGTGGTTATCTAATTTTCCCAGCATCATTTATTGAATAGGGTTGCTTTTACCCAGTGAACATTAGTACTTTATCAAAACTCAGTTGATTGTAGGTTTTATATCTGTGTTCTATGTCCTGTTCCATTGGCCTATGTCTCTATTTTTGTACCAATACTATGATGTTTTGGTTACTATAGCTTTGTGGCATATAGGCAGTCCCCTGTCTTGTGTACAACTTGTACTAATAAGGAGCAGCTATCATGGTAAGTCCCCGAGTTACAAATATCCAAGTGATGTATGATTTTCACTTATGAACAAAGGTTACTATAGGTAATAAGTAAATATACCTGTTCCAACTTACAAATTTAACTTAAGAACAAAACTATAGAACCAATCTCATTATAACACAGGGACTTCTTATAGTTTGAAGTCTAGTAATGTGCTCTTATTGAATGGACACATAGGCTGTTTCTAAATCTTTGTTATTATGAACCACACTGCAATAAACATCAGAGTGCAGGTATTCTTTCAATATATTGAATTCCATTCTTTTGAATATATGCCTAGGTGAGATTCTTACGTTATATGGTAGTTCTATTTTTAGTTTTTTGAGTAACCCCCATACTATTCTCCATGGTTGCACTAATTTACATTTCACCCACAATGTATGAGGATTTTCCTTTCTCTACTTTCTTGCTAGCATGTGTTATTACCTTTACAGTAGTTTTGATTTACATTTCTCTCTTAACTAATGATGTTGAACATATTTACAACATTTTTATGTCTTGGACACAAAATGGACATTTTCATGTCTTGTTTGAGAAATGTCTATTCATTGGACATTTTTATGTCTTGTTTTGAGAAATGTCTATTCAGATCCTTTGCCCATTTTTAGTGGGATTTTTTGATTCTATCAAATTGTCGGTGCTTCTTATAGTTTCTAGTTATTAATCCCTTGTCAGATGGGTAGTTGGCAAATATTTTCTCCCATTCTGTGGGTTGTCTCTACCTTTTGTTGATTTTGTACCTTTCCTATGCAAAAGTATTATAGCTTTATGTGATTCCATTTGTCCAATTTTACTTTGATTGCCTAGGCTTAGGAAGTATTACTCAAGAATTCTCCTTCCCCAGACCCATTACTCCTTGCCAAGACCAATATCTTGAAGCATTTCTCCAATGTTTCCTTTTAGTAGTTTCATAGTTTCAGGTCTTAGATTTAAGTCTTTAATCCATTTTAATTTTACTTTTTACATGAATGAAAGACAAGGGTCTAGTTTTATTTTCGTGCGAATGAATATCTGAGTCTGAAGGCCTAAGAATGTTGAAGTCCAAGGGCAAGAGAAAAATGGATGTCCCAGCTCAAAATATAAAAATTTAAAAAAAAAAAAAGGAGCGAATTCTCCCTACCTTTTTATTTTTGTTCTATCTGGGACCTCAGTGGATTGGGTGACACCTGCCCACATTGGTGATGGCAGATTTTCTTTATTCAAATGTTGATCTTTTCTAGAAATGCCCTCACAAACACACTCAGAAATATCTAGGCACCAGTCAATTTGACACACAAAATCAGCCATCATATTCTGGTCCAAGTGATATACAGTTACCTAACTTCCTTGCTCCATCCTACAAGTTCTCAATTTCACATTCATCCCAGTCTAGAGGGGAAAAGATACACAGAAAAGAGCATTTTACACACAGTCAAGGGTGCAAATTACTTTAATACATTAGAGTCAATTTGATTATAGGAAACTGCCTCAAACTTTAAGATTCATTCTTCCAAAAGGATAGTCAGTCAAGTTAGATAATAGCCAGGTAACCGAATGTCTAGATATGATTGAAATATAATGGAACCCTTTTACTTCAGTGGGGTATAAGGTGATTCTGAAGACAACCGAAAAAGGGAAATTAGGGAAATATTTTGAACAGTGAACATTACACTGGAATGAAAATGCCATTTTACAAGGTAACTTACTAAAAGACCAAAGTCTTGTGCATACCTAAGTTACACAAAATTTGAGAAGAAGATTTATTACTTTATAGTCAGTTATTTCATAACTCATCATAGAAATTTTTATTCATTCAGTGACTGTGATGATGATTCTCAACCTATATAGTCAAGTCTCTGAAAATAAATACACAGCAACTTGAATTTGTTTAGACAACTTCTGTTCAATATTTACCTATAAACTAGCTAAGGTAAGTCAAGATGGAATCAACAGTAATGGCAAATGTGATCTTTATTCTGTTTCCATTACCTTAGATTTCATATTATTTGTACACATAGAAAAATCCTCTGGGGACCTACAGGGTAAATATGAACTTTTTAAGGACCCTTTTGTTCAGTTTTACTTATAGTACAGGTTTTGTCATCCTAATAACCTTCAATTTAGTACAAGGACCCTAAAATATTAACTCATATTTATTGAGGTTGAGCCTCAAAAGCATTATATGTGATACTACAGATTCATAATTTCTTTTTCAAGTTGTTATTGTTAAGAGCACATGCGCAAAACTATGATAATTATTGTGATATGCTTTCTTATGAAAAACACTTTTAAAAATAATTTAAACTAAGCATTGAAACTCAGTAGGTTTTCTATGGATCAAGGTAAAAGTTACATTAGCAGCCAAGATAGACCAAATTGGGGACAAATTCTGAGAATCAGGGGATAGAGGAAAAAAATTAAATGTTCTATAAGATGAGAATTAGGCTACCTGTTATATTAATAAATGAAAAAAATTGATATGAAAGCGTCATTCAATTTTTCTAGCACTTAGATAGTTTGATGATGTCAAATTGGAGTAAATGGGTCAAACACAACTTAAATACAGTATAAATGGCAAATGAATATATTTTATAAATACTATAGTCTCTCTATAAATACAATAATAAACATGAGTGAATTTTAGTCATGTTAATACCAACATACTAAACAACCAGCTCTCCGGTAATGTTCAGTAATGTTCAGTAATTGTGAAGATGTTCCCAGTCAGTTAAACTTTTTAAAACATATGTGCAATTGCTAAACCTATTTGACTAATTTTTAAGTTATACTTTAGAGGAAAAAATCTTCTATTTCTTGTTTTAAATGTATCTTTTCAGATTGGTAGAGAGAGTATCATCTGTATAGGTTGGCCAGTTAGAGGAACCTATAAATGTTCTAGGCTTACGAACACTGTAAAATTCTCAAATCACACAATTTCTCCTAGCTCCTGGCAATTGGCTTTGGCAGTTATAAAATTGATTTTTTTTTGGGGGGGGGTGGTTTGAATGTGATCCAGCATCCCAGATAATTGGAAGACTGTGCTTGTGATATAATTCGTCTTGAAAGTGGGCAAGATAGCAGACAGTTTGTAAAGCAACTTAAAAGCTAACAAGCCCAGTTTGAGCATGTTTTGACAGCAGCACATAAAATGCGAAAGGAAATGGACAAAGTTCTATTACTCAGACAATGGCAGTATATTACATATGCTGTATCTATGCAGAAAAACATGAAGGAATATGGATTTCCACTAATAGTCTCTCATTAAGCAAAACTTTCCTCTAGCACCTTTACTAAGTCTCCTCTACATTATTTCATCTAGAGTTTATATATGCAATTTTGTATATTGAAAGTGTTTTTTGTATTATTTTATAGGTCACTTAGGTTATAACAATTATTCCATGTCCTCCCAAACAGAAACAATAATTTCCTGGCATATTTTGTCTTTCAATTATCTTTACAGCAATTATCTTTGACACCCTGGTGTCAAATGAACTAGGATATTATTAAACCTTACAGAGGAGGCTCCCACACCTGTGAGTCATTATCACTGCTCTTGGTAGCTAAATCTTATCAATCACGCAGGGCAGCAAGAATCTGAGTGCTGTAACTTGTGTCAGAGGCAGGCAGGCTGTTTTCTTTAGTTTGCTCAATAGGCATTGGGATGAAACCAGATAGGCGGTTAGCAATCAGAATGCTCTTCCTGCTCAACCAAGTGTCATGGGGTTTTCACTGGAGAGGATAATTTCATTAATTCAACCAAGAACTCTTGATAAAAGCACATGAGTTCCTCCTGGATATTTTGTATGAAACAAGAATAATGATACATTTGAGGGTTAGATGTGGTTATCCACCAAATGATTCCCTGCCTTGGTATGAATAAGGGACTTAGTTCTGTCAGTCTAAATTTGTTGTTGTAGATCTAAATAAATATTCCACAATATTCATTTTAGTTTAATCACATGGTAGTCATCAAAATAATCAATTTTTTAGGTTTTTCCTTAGTGTCATACAAAATATGCTAGACATTTCTTTGTTCTCTGAAACCTATATATTCTATTAGCAAGAAAGAATATTTTATTTACTTTATATCTTACATTGATGTTGGGCATATAGTAAATACTTGGGAAATGTTCATCGACTAATTATTTTTATAGACCTATTGTACTGTTGATTTTATTGAATGATCAGGAATGTGGAGTTGTCATTTCTTATTCAGTACATAAGATGCCCTCTCTGGTAATTCATTTCATTCCAACATATTGTTCATATGCTCAATACGTTTCCATCCTCCAAAAAGCTGCAAAAATCTAAATATTTTTAAAAGTATTATTCAAAGAGTAAGTCATTTAAGGAAAGCAGAAATGATAAACAGTTTTCATTTCTTATCTGGATAAATTTTATTGCCATATTGATTCAATTTCTCCCTTAGAAAGTCTATCATTTCAAGGAGACAACACTTCAGTTCTGTAGTGTTTTCTGGTGTTTTACTTTCTGGTGTTTGCCAAAAGCCCTGAAGGTAGTAATACTTATTTGCCAAGAAAAAAATTTTAAAAAGATGGTGCCCAGCTTTGTCCAAGGTAGAATGCATGTACTTCTTCAAAACATAGAATAACTTATATTAGCATTAAATAAAAATAAAATAAATAGGTAAGGCTTTCCTGCTTAGTACAAATTCTTGCTTAGTGATTTAACCAGTGAGGTTGGAAAGGGGACTAAAAGCCTTTTTCCCCAGATTCTGATGATGATACTGTCACGTTTACCTGGAAACATTACTATACTCCCTAGGATCTGGATTTCCCTGCTGGATTTTTTAAATTTTTTTTTGAATTTCTATGGGATGCAAATGAAGCAGACACCTGACTTTCACTAAAAGTGAAAGACTTATGTGACTTTCCTGATCTCTCCAAGCATTATGGCCATGCAATTAGTCTCCTGGGAGTCCCCAGGAGTCTGCTAGGTAGTGCTGGTTTGTGCTTATGAGAGCTATGGTCCCTATTGAGAAGTGGTGATGAATCTACTTTAATAATCTTGTACTCAGCCATAGATAGTTTGTTTCAGAGACTGAGTCCTTGGAAAAGACCCCAGGAGTTAATTGCTTTTACTCACCTGCTTTTTATTTTGTATGAACAGTTTAGCAACTGGAAAATATCCACAAGATGAAAATTTAATAACTCCAGAGGTAAAAAAAGAATCTTGAAGAGCAGCAATATATGTCCCATCCTACCTTCCATGTAATATTGATCTTTTTAAAACCAAGACATGGAGTCTTGAGTTTGATCTGAACACCAAGGGGGAAATCCTTGTCTTTGACTAGTCAGACTTCTGCCCCTGAGATGGCCATCAGTATGAGCTGTGTTGCTTGTCTTTTAACCTAGCAAGGAAGGGAATGTAGCAAAGACATAAAAGGAAGGAAAAATGTGAATGGCTCCCTCATTTTCTGGTACTGGCATGGTGAGGAATCTTGGGCTGTAAGGACTACTTCTCAATAGCAGCATTCTATAGCTTACCTCAGGAACTTTAAAGGAAAGATTTACTAAAATATAATGTAAATAATAAAACCATTACAACTGAATTGCAATGTTCCTTCACATATAAAGTTTTTAAAATTATTATTAATTTTATTATTATTATTATTATTATTACTTAGAAAACATCTCACTCTGTTGCCCAGGCTGGAGTGAAAGGGCTTCATTATAGCTTGCAACTTCAAATGCCTGGGCTCCAGAGATCATTCTGCCTCAACTACCAGAGTAGCTGGGGATACAAATGCACACCACCATGACTGGTTAAATTTTCTATTTTATGGATAAATGGGATGTAGCTCTTGCTCAGAGTGGTATCAAGCTCCTGGCTTCAAGTGATCCTTCCCCAGCAGCCTCCCAGAGCTCTATGATTACAAGTGTGAGCCACTGCACCAGACCCTTTAATAATGTTATTAATTGACAAATCTAAATCGTATACATTATGGGGTATAATGGGATTTTTATATATGCACACAAATTTGGAAAGTTTAAATCAATGTAGTTAACATATTCATCACCTCACTTACCTATCACTTTTTATGGTTGAAATTTTATCTCCTATAGATATACAATATTATTGATGATAGTCAATCTACTGTGCAATAGATCTCAAATACTAGTGCCCCTATCTATCTACACACTTTATCTTTTGATCAATAACTTCCTATTACCATCCTCCTTAGCCCCACAGCCTCTACCCTGCTTCTATGAATTAAACTTCATTAGATTTGAGATCATGTAATATTTATCTTTCTGTGCCTGGCTATTTTATTTAGCACAATGTCCTCCAGGTTTAAATGACAGAATTTTCTCCTTTATTAACACAGAATCGTATTCTATTTTGTATATACAGCACATTTTCTTATTCATCTGTTGACAGACACTTGAGTTGATTCCATATCTTGGATATTGTAAATAATGCAGCAATGAACATGCAGATAACCTCTTTGACATATTGATTTTAGTTTTTTTGAATATATACTCAGAAGCATGATTATTGGATTATATGTTAAAGATCTATATTTAGCTTTTTGGGAAGCCTCCCTATTTTTTTCCACATGGCTGTACTAGTTTACATTCTGATCAAACATGTACAAGGATTCCTTTTTAGTTTACATTCTGATCAAACATGTACAAGGATTCCTTTTTCTCCACATCCTCATCAACACTTGTTATCTTTCTTTTTTTTCTTTTTGATAAAAGCCATTATAAGCAGTCTGAGGTGATCTGTCATTGTGGTTTTAATTTGCATTTCCCTAATGAATAGTGATACTGAGCATTTGTTTATGTACTTGCTTGCTACTCATATGTCTTCTTTTGAGAAATATCTGTTTAGTTTCTTTGCTTGTTGTAAAATGAAGTTATTTGTTTTCTTGCTATTAGTGTATCTGAGTTTATTATACATTTTGAATATTAGCCCTTTGTCAGATACACCACTTGCTAATATTTTCTCTCATTCTGTGATTAGTCTCTGTTGTTTCCTTTGATGTACAGAAGCTTTGGGGCTTGATGGCATTCCATTTGTATATTTTTTTCTTAGGTTGTATATTCTCAGACTAA
Organism: Galagoides demidoff; assembly: GCA_963574575.1. Lineage (NCBI taxonomy): Eukaryota > Metazoa > Chordata > Mammalia > Primates > Galagidae > Galagoides > Galagoides demidoff. The sequence goes on from CAUYQV010011560.1 coordinate 11,240, forward strand.
TGTTGTAGAGATTTTTCTGTTTTATTCTAGTAATTCTATAGATTTAGGTCTTATATTTAAGTTTTTACTCCATATTCAGTTAATTAGTGTATATAATGTGAAGTAAGAATCCAGTACCATTTTTCTGCATATGAATCTTCAGTTTCCCCAGGTATAAATTAGATTGTTTACTTAATTTTCTTTTGTGACAATTCATTAAAAAAATTTCAAAATATTAAGGAAGTACAAATGTTTTTGGTTACATGGATTGCATTTTTAACATTTGAGTCATACTCTAAGTGTGCCCGTTACCAGAATAGTTTTCATCGTACCCAATAGATAGATTTGTGTCTGTCCTCTCTTTCTCCCTCCCCACTGCTTGCTTTTCACTGAGTTTTACTCCCTCTGGGCACATGTGTGCTCACTGGTTACCTCCAATTTAACAGCAAGTATGTATGGTATTTGTTTTTCCATTCTTGAAACATTTCACCTAGGAGAATTGTCTCCTTTTCTGTCCAAAATGTTGCAAAAGGTATTACCTCATCCCTTTTTTATGGCTAAGACTTCATGGTATACATATACCACACTTTGTCTATCCATTCATGAATTAATGGTCACTGGAATTGATTCCACTTCTTTGCATTTGTGACATGTCTGCAATAACTTCAAGTGCAGGTATCTTTTTGTTAAAACGACTTCTTTTCCTTTCGGTAAATACCCAGTAGTGGGGTTGCTGGAGTCAATGGTAGGTCTACTTTAGTTCCTTGGGGAGTCTCCATGCTGTTTTCCAGAGATGTTGTACTAATTTGCAGTCCCACCAACAGTGTAAGAGTGTTCCTATCGATGTGCAACAATGCCAACATCTATTGTTTGTGAACTTTTTAATAAAGCCATTTTAACTAGGGTAAATTGATATCTCATTACAGCTTTAATTTTCCTTTAGTTGATGGGTAATGGTTTGGAGCATTTTTCATATGTTTATTGGCAATTTTTCTACCTTTTTTTGAAAAGTTTCTGTTCATGTCCCTTGCCCACTTTTTAATGGGGTTGTTTGTTTTCCTGTGAATTTTCTTGAGTTCTTTGTAGATTCTGGATATCAGCCCTTTATAGAATGTATAGTTTGTGAATATTTGTTCTGTTGATTCTTTCCTGAGCTGTGTAGTCATTTTTAGTTTAATAAAAATCCAATTTATTTATTTTTGTTGCTGTGATTGCCATAGGGATCGTAGTCATAAATTCTTTGACTGAGCTGATATCTAGAAGTGTTTTCTTACATTTTCTTCTAGAATTCTTGTTATTTCATACCTCACATGTAAATCTTTTGTCCATCTTGAAGTAATTTTTGTGTGTAGTGAGAGTTGGTGTCCTGTTTCATCCTTCTGGCTGTGGCTAACCAATTTTCTCTGCACCATTTATTGAATAGGGTATTCTTCCCCCAGTGTATGTTCTTATTTGCTTTGTTAAAATGCAGTTGGTTGTATCTATATGGCTTTATTTCTAAATTCTCCGTGTTATTCTATTGGATTCTGTGTTTACCTTATAAACTAGTACCATGCTACTTTGGTTACTATAGCCTTGTAGAATAATTTGAAATCAGAGAATGTGATGTCTCCAGATTTTTTCTTTATGACTAGGTTTATTTTGGCTATTTGCACTTATTTGTGGTTCCATATGAAGTTTAGAATTTTTTTTTGGACATGTGAAAAATGACATTGATATTTTGATGCAAATTGTACTGACTCTGCAAATCACTTCAGATAGTATTATCATTTCAATGATATCTTCGAATCTATTTGCATGAACAGTTGCTTTATTTGTTTATGTCATCTATGATTTCTTTCATTAGAGTTTTGTAGAGATCTTTTACCTTCTTCATTAAGTAAAAGCCTAGGTATTATATTTTCCTTGTAGGTATTATAAATGGTATTGGGTTCTTGATTTGACTCAGATTTACTGTTATTACATAGGGATGCTACTGGCTGTGTACATTCATTTTGTAATTTGAGACTAGTGAATTTATTTATCAATTATATGAGTCTTTTAGTGGAATCTTTATAGAGTTTTCTAGATATAAGATCATATTGTTGGTATACAGGGATAGTTTTCCATCCTCTCTCTCAATTTGGCTGTCCTTTAATTCTTGATTTCCCTGTATTACTATGACCATAACTTACAGTACTATGTTCAATAGAAGTGGTGGCAATGAGAATCCCTTCCTTGTTCCAGTTCTTTGGGGGAATCCTTTCACCTTTTCTCAATTCAATATTATACTGTGTATGGGGTTTGTCATATATGGCTTTTATTACTTTCAGTTATGTTCCCTATATGGCTAATTTGTTGAACATTTTCAGCATCAGTTTTTTTTGATTACTTTTTCTGCATCTATTGAGATAATCATAACTTTTTTAAAAATAAATGTTTATGTAGTGAATCACATTTATTGATTTGAATATGTTGAAACATCCTTACATCCCTAAGATGAAACCCCTTGAATATGAACTATTTGATGTGCTGTTGGATTTAATTTGTTGGTAGTTTTTAGAGGAGGGATTTTCGTCTGGAGTATTCTTTTTCTATTGTATCTGTTACTGGCTTTGATAATAGCATGATACTTCTTAGAGGATTCTTTCCTTCTCAATGTTATGGAATAGTTTCAGTAGAATAGGTGCCATTTCTTCCTTGTGAGTCTGGTAGTTTTTGGCAATGAATATGAATGGTTCCAGGCTTTTATTTGTTGAGATTTTTTATTACTATTTCAATCTTATTTCTCATTATTATTCTGTTAAGGATGTTTGTGTGTTTCTGAATCAAGCTTGAGGTGACATTTTGTATTTCTGTGGGTCAGTTATAATGTCTCCTTTTTCATTTCTATCTGAGCTCATTAGATCCTTTCTCTTCTATTTTGGATTGTAGTTAGTTGTCTATGGGTTTTGCTTATTGGTACAAAGAACCAATTTTATGTTTTCTTGATTCTTTGTACTTTTTTTTAGTTTCCATTTTTTAAAATTCCTGCTCTAATCTTTTTAGATTCCCTTCTATTTGATAACTTTGACCTTAGTTTATTCTTCTTTTTCCAGGTCTTTGAGGAATAATATTAGCTTGGTTTTGAAATCTTTGTTGGCTTTTTGGTATGTGCTTTTATTGCAAAAATTTTTCTCCTTTAGGGCTCATATACAATATTTTTATCCAGTCAGCTAACACAATGGTTTAACTAGCATGAGACTTGTGTATATATATTTTTCAGTCTATTTCATTTCTGCTGTTCAGATTTGGTAGTTCTTTGTTCTTTCAGCAAGTTCACTTATTCTTTTCCTCCTTTCTGCTGTGTAGTCTACCCATTTAGCTTTTTATTTTGGTTATTATAATTTTCAGTTCTAAAATGTTAATTTGGCCCTTTCCCATATTTCTTTGCTAAGACTTTCTGTTTCTTTTCTGAGGTTTGCTATTTTTAAATTAGTTTCCAGTGTGTTCATAATTGCTTATAGAAGCATTTTTTTACAATGACTGCTTCAAAATATTTGTCAGATCATTCTAACATCTCTGCTATTTCTGTGTTTGCCTCTATTGATGTGGCCCCTTATAGGCAGTTTGCCAATTCTTTTCTCTAGGGAACAGGCTTCCATTGCTGCTTTCATTATTAATTTATTTTGGGAGAAATGCACAATAAATCAATAACTTCATGATTTACTGATCTACCAGTGCTCAAAATCTTACATGGTCACATCAGAAATTAATCTGATTCAGTTCTGAAGTTTTTGATTTCTAGGTTATATAATAAAAAATGCACAAAGCTTAAGTTTAGTCTCCATTCTTGGTTGTCTTCCACATTTCTATAAATAAAGACTTATGTAAAATGTTTCTAGACCTGTTAGTATGTCACAGATATATTAAGTACATATGACACTAAAATATTTTTGTTTCCAATAACACATTAATTATTACTAGTTGTCAACTTGCTCTCACCTGTTAAAATAAAATTTTTATTGCTCTAGGAAAAGGAGAGATAGAAATTATCATTATAAACAATTTGGCTTTGTCTATCCAAACAATCTTCTGTGATTTAAATAACTATCTAATCTGAAACTTTTGGTTTGCAAAAATGAAATTTTGCTGAGAAAAAAAAAACTTTACAAAGCAATCTCAGATCTAAGCCTTAAAAAGGTAAAAATAAATAGTCAAGCCCCATTTTGTAATTTGTATGCCTCTTTTGCTATATGTTGTTCCAAGGAGAATGGTAAAATATAATTATAATTCCTAATAGATAGGAAGGAGAACCAGACAGCTTTTCTTTTTGCTAAATAGTAGAACAGGATAGAAAGGGTAAATCTTTCTCCTATGATGGGATGGTAGAAATCTTATGTCAGGTTCACACAAATTAAAGAACAGAATTCTCTCTCTCAGTCTGCCAGCAAAACTTGAAATGCTTATGACACTATGGTACCATGTTCAATATGGAAGAAGGGACTTTCCAGCACACTTTCTCCCCTGAAGAGGCAACTGATGGCTTAGCCTGAGCAAATCATTGTGCCCTCACATCCAGCACCAACAGGGATTTATCTGGCAGTGCCAGATAAAACAAGCAAACCAAACTGACACTGAAAAGGCCCTGAAAACTGCCATTTGTAACAACAGCCCACGAAGTAGGCCAAGATTAGCTTGTGAACCCAAAGCAGTGTGACTTCTTGCTAAATTACAAGATTTAAATAGGACCCAGAGCATCCTCACATAAAATAAAAATGTCTAGGATATTATAAAAATCACCTGTCATAATAAAAATGGAGAAAATTAAAACTTGGATGAGAAAAGACAATCAACTAACGGCAATGCTGATGCAAATTAGATGTTGGCGTTCTCTGACAAGTATTTCAAAGCAGCCATCAAAAAATTTTCAACAATTAACACAACAGATAACAGAGCCTATAAATATACAAATAAAAATTATAGAACTAAAAGGAGAAAAGAAAAATACATGATTATAGTTGGAGAATTCAATACTCTCAGCAACTGATAAAACTGTGAGATAGAAATTTAGCAAGGTTGTAGTTAGTAAGTCAAAAGGGGGGAAGTGATTGACATATATTGAAAAATGAATATATATATGTGTGTGTGTGTGTGTGTGTGTGTGTGTGTGTATAACTGCTTATGGAAGCTTTACCAAGTTAAACAATATGCTGAGCTACAAAACAAACCTCATGAGATATAAATAGTTTTTTTCCATCTTCACCTGTCATAATAGTCAAGCTAACAACCAATAACAAAAAGTCTATAGAAAAATCTCTAAATGTGTGGAAATTAAACAACATACTTCTAAATAATATGGAGGTCAAATAAGAAGTTTAAGGAGAAACAAAAAACTATATACAATTCAATAAAAATTAAAATGCAACATATCAAAATTCACTGAACATAACTACAGCCATTGTGAAAGGAAAATTTGTAGCATTAAAGACTTAACATTGGAAACATGGACAACTTCTCAAATCAAAAAAATAAGTTCCAATCTCAAGAAACTAGAGAAAGAAGAGCAAAATAAACCCAAACAAGCAGAAGAAGGAAATAATAAACATAAGAGCAGAAATTTTTTAAAAAGTAATGTATTGAAGAGGAACAAATTGAAACAAAAAGCTGGATTTAAAAAAAATCAATAAAATTGAAAAACATAGCAAATCTGACAAAAGAATAAAATGAGAGAAGACATAAATCACCAGTGTGTGGAATGAAATAAGACTCTCCTTAAAAATCCAATAGACATTGAAAAAATAATAAGGAGCACTATAAAAAAAATTATAGTGATAACATTTGACAACTTAGAGAAATGAACTGATTCTGCCTTGGAAACTCAATCAAGATGAAATAGATTATCCTAATACTCTCATGACTATTACAAAAAATAAATTTATAACAACATATTTTTAATTAACAATTTATATATAATGTTTATAAGGAAATAGAAGAGGAATAATTACTTCTGGATTCTGCATGAGGCTAGTTTTAGCCTGATACCAAAATAAGACAAAGACTATTAAAAAAAAAAAAAACCTCTAAATTTCTAGATCAGTATCACTCATGAAATTAGATGCAGGATTCCTCAATAAAAATTACCACATAGGATCAAATAATATATAAAATATATTTTACTGTAAAGCCAATTATATAGCATATCTGAATGAGATTTATTATAGATATGGAAGGCTGGATCAATATCTGAAAATAAACGGATTTTACTCTATCAATATGTTAAAAAAGGGGGGAATATATTATCAAATCATTGGCTATATTAAAAGCATTTGGCAAAAATCCATTACTCATCCATGGTTTTAAAAAAAAAAAAATCCGGCAATTTCAGAAGACCGTCAAATTGCCTCTACAAAAAGTAAACTACAATTAATTTTATGTTTAACAGTGAAAGACTGAATGATTCTCTATAATATAAAAGATGGCACTAATATCTACAAGCATCATTCTTATTCAACATCTACTGGAAACTCTAGTCATTGTGAGAAGTCAAGAAAAAACAAAAAAGAAGACATATAGTAGGTTAGAAAAGAAGAAAGAAAACATATCTATTTGTAGATGATATTATTGATTTTTTGTGGGGTAATTTTTGTTTGTTTGTTTGTTTGTTTTTTAAACAGAGTCTTACTCTTTAACCTTTGATAGAGTGCTGTAGTAATCATAGCTCACAGCAACCTCAAACAATCCTCTCACTTCTTGCCTAGTAGGTGGTACCACAGGTGCCCACCACAAAACCTAGCTACTTTTAGAGACAAAGTCTCATTGTTGCTCAGGCTAGTCTTGAACTCCTGAGCTCAAACATTCCACCCTCCTCTGCCTCCCAGCGCTAGGATTGCAGGTGTGAGACACTGAGCAGACAAGTAAGCGATGCTATTTGCATAGAAAATGCTGACAACTCTACACAAAACCTCTTTGAATTAATGAGTTCAACAAAGTCACAGGGTTGAAAGGTAATGTCTCCATGGTTTTGCCTTTTCCAGAATGTCAACTACTTGGAATCATCAGTTGGAAGCTCTTTTTTAGATTGGGTTCTTTCACTTAGCAATATGTGTAAGTTTCCTTCATTTTTTTTTTCCAGGGATTTATAGCTCTTTTTTTTTTTTTTAAGCTTTGAATAATAATTATCTGGATACACCAGTTTATCCATTTATCTAGTGAAGGTTATCTTGGGTTATCTTGGTTGTTGCTAAGTTTTGGCAACTATGAATATAGTTACAATAAATATCATGTGTAGGTTTTTGTATAGACATAAGTTTTTAATTCTTTTAGGTAAATACAAAGGAGCACAATTGCTAGAGAGCACAAGAGTATATTTAGTTTTGTAAGAAATGGTAAAAATCTTCCAAAGTGGCTATACCATTTGATATTTTTACCAGCCATGAATGAGAGTTTCTGTGGCCTTGTCAGCATTTGGTGTTGTCAGGGTTTTGATTTTGAGCTTCTAAAATAGTATTTTGTGTTGTTTCCATTTTCAATTTTCTTATAATATATGATGTGGGGCATCTTTTCATATGCTTTCCTGCCATCTTTTTAACTTCTTTGGTGAGGTATCTATTAAGGGCTTTGACTCATTTTTAAATCAGGTTATTTATTTTATTGCTGTTGAGTTTTAAGCATCCTTTGTATATGTTGGATAATAATCCTTTGTTAGGTTTATCTTTTGTGAATATTTTTCCCAGTCTGTGGCTTGTCCTTTCTTTCTATTGCATTCTCTCTCACAGAGTAGAATTTTTTCATTTACGAAAGTCCAGCCTATTCATTTTTCATTCATGAATTATACCTTTGATATTGTAGAAAGTCATTGCCAAATTCGTAGCCATCTAGGTTTTTCTAACCTTTGTAGTTTTTAATTTTACCCTTAAGTCTATGAAGAATTTAACACCATTGTGTACATCTTTTTCTTTTTTGCGTGTGAATATCCAGTTTTCTCAGCACCATTTGTTGAAAAGACTATCTTTTCTTCATTGTGTTATCTTTGTTCCTTTGTCAAAGATCAGTTGACTTTACCCATCAATTCTTTTTTAAATACAAAAGCAATTAAATGTAAGAAAGGTGCACTTAATTACAACAAATGTCCTGGAATAATTGGGTGTTTGTAGAACAAAATCCTTAAATCTCATAAATTAACTCAAATTGAGTGTATGCAAACTCAAAATGTAAGTCTATAAAAACTTAGAGAAAAGGGGAGAAAACCACATCTCTGATGAAGGGCTAATATCAAAATATATAAAATCCTTAAAATTCAACAATAATAGAACAAATAATCCCATTATCAAATGGATAAAAGACATGAACAGGTATTTTACCCAAGACACACACTTAGCAAATAAACACATACAAAGAAATTCAACATTATTAGTCATTAGGCAAATGCAAGTCAAAATCATAATCAGCTATCTTTGCATAGCAATTAAAACGTCACAAATACAACATAGTGACAATTCTCCATATTGGTGATGATGGAGAGAAACTGAATCACTCCTACATTGCTGTTATATAAAATACAACCACTTTAGAAAACATACTGGCAGTTTCTTAAACTAAACAAACATGCAAGTTCTTTAAGACCCAGAAATTATACTGCTTAGCAATTACTCCAGAGAAATGATAGTCAGGCATTGTGGTGGGTAGCTATAGTCCCAGCTACTTGGGAGTCTGAGGCAAGAGAATTGCCTAAGCCCAACAGCTGGAGGTTGCTGTGAGCTGTGACACCAAGGCTCTCTACCAAGGGTGACAAAGTAAGACTCTGTCTAAAATAAATAAATAAATAAATAACCCTTAATGTTTATACAAAACCTCACATAAATGTTGTTAACAGCATTATTTATATTATTTTAAAAAAAAACTGCAACCAGCTCAGATGTTCACCTGCAACCAGCAGGTGAATGTTCAAATAAAGGATAGTACATGTGATGGAATACTACTCAAGGAAAAGGAATCAACTATAGATACATTGAATCTATCTCCATATGATAAAATGGAGTAAGCCTCCCAAATCCCTGGATAGCATATTAAATATTATACAATGCCATTTTTATAATATTTCTGAAGGAAAAAATTTTTAGAAATTGAGACTAGATTAATGGTTTTTCAGTGTTAAGGTCAAGGAGGTAGGGACGTCAGGGAAGTGGGTGTTGGTATAAAAGGCAACACAAAAGATCCTTGTGACTTTGGAACCATTCAGCCCCTTAACTGTGGTATTGGATACATGAACCTGCACAGGTGATAAAATTGTATCACACATGAATACAAGGAAAATTCGGCAAATCTTGTTAAGATTTGTGAGTTTTGTCCATATAGATACTCTGGCTGTGATATTATACTATCATGTTATCACAGAGGGTAGTTGGAAAAAGGGTATGAATGAACTCTCAGAATTATTTCTTTAACAATTTCAATTAAACATTTTAGGGGAGATTAATAATGATTGCCAGTAAACTATTTATGCAAATAGGAAAATGAAGCCTTTAGAGTATAAGAACCTTTGACGTCCATAGCAAATACCAGGACAATAACCAAAGTCTAGGAAGGATCTTGCCCTCGCAGATACCATCACAGAAGGGTGTTCAGTGAGCAGGCTCACATCAGGCAAGAAGGGGGAATCTTGATGAGAACAGAAAGAATGTGTCTTTCTTTGTGGAAGTTCGGCAAAGCCTCAATCCCCATCCTTTCCTAAATTCAGATCCCTGCCAGAAGGAATGGTCAGACTAAGGGAAAGAGAAGATACTCTGAAATGAAATAATACTATCTGGATATGGTTGAACATTAAAAAGAGTGCAACTTTTTGCATATCTGATTCATAGTTTATAAATTTCAACCTTACTAAAATAATTTCACTATATTGAACATATCTGAATATGGAGGTACGTGAGCGATGAGAAAACTGGTAAATCTTAATGGGTCAGTTTCCCTAAGCATTTGCTTCACAGGGTCTTTGGCACGTGCTCCATCTCTTTAGAATGGTGACGTCCTTGAAGATGAGGAGACAAATGGTTAAATTCTAGAAAATTTACTGCCCGCAAATCACTTAAGCTCAATTGAAGGAAATGCAGTCCCTTCCTCATAAATTACGATGACAATCTGTATATTTCACGTAGCTGATGCTGAATGACCAGCAGCAGAGCTGTGACTGGATGGGCAAAGTAGAACTTAGAGCTGTCTTGAGATATCTAACCAAAACATGAGCGGCATTTTCTGGATCTGAGCAACAGATTTTTTTTCCAGTTAAATCACTTATAACTTTATTGCCTTACAGTAAATACAATCTGTGTCAAAAGAAAGCCAGAGTCATAATCCGCTACTATAGTTTCTGTAATTTCTGCTTTTTTTGTAGTGCTTCAGCCAACTTGGGCAACATTTTTGACTGAGATGTCTTCTTTACTGCCTCAAGGGATCCAGAAACTATTATCGACTTCTACTAAATAGTGTAATAAGGTTTAGGCCTATGTAATATTTTTATTATCAGCCCGAACTTCTAGTTACTAGAATAGTGTCCTTCCCCTTTTGTTATCACCCCCCGCAACAATATCACATAATCAGCTGTCTATTTTGTTTCCCCATATAAAAATTTTAAGTCCACTCATTACTGAGCTTTCAATACAAGTTTTGAATAGTGATTGTTAAATTTCCATTAGACTTTTAAAAGTCTCTGGACCTAGTTTTTGGAGCTTCATTACCACAATTTTAGGATATCTTGCATTATGGAAATTACAGTATTGGAACCACTGTCACACTGAATACTTTTTTCCCCCAGCATTTTCTAAGTCACTTTCATTAGCATGACTAAAATTACTGCCACATTCTAAAGTTGTAGATTTTTATTTTTTAATAAAAAGACACGCTTTATGAGCAGATATTCACAATGCATGGCTTGAGCTACTCAGGAAGCATTCCTCTTAGTCATTCTTGAGAATATTGTAATGTTTTTTGTTTTAATGTATAGTTTTTAATCAAGTGATACATTATTGATGTGAAAAGTATCTGAAAAGTTCTGAAGCCATGATTATATACTCACATCAAAGCATCCCAGTTGTTAGAACAATCTGTACCTAATGTCTTATGCCTGTTTTATCTTGAAAGGAGTTAGTAGATTTGAGATCAGACACTATCAATGTTTCTCATAATTAATTAAATACCAGTACCCATTAGGATAATAAACATTTAATTGAATCATCAAAATGGATAAAATATTTATTATTAGTGAGGGAGAGTATACTTGATCTTTCCTTATCATGGTCTCACTCAGTATGTTCCAAAAATGTTTATCAATTATTTTACAGAAATGTATTCTCACTGCCAAATGTTTCCATGAAAAGGCAATAGTCTGCATTAGAATTAGCTTGCGCTAAGATACTTTAATAAATCGCTCTGTTAAACAATTATCGCTAATTGAGTTAGTGTGGTATTCTGAGGGAAATAATAAAATGAGAAATGTAAATAAATGCAGATAATTTAACATGGACTAAAGATGCAGATATTTTACTTTGTATTTAATAGATTGTGAAGTCTTTTTTATATAATTCCAGTGAATTTCAGAACAAAAGATACAATGATTAAAAGCAATGTTACAAATTTGTGAGTCAATGAATGGATTTGAGTAATGGAAACTATGAAGTTACTCCTCTTAAGTAGAAACATTGTAAGAGGCATGTGGGTAGGAGATGAGAAAATAAAGTGAAGGCAGGAAGAATAAGGAAATTAAGAGAACAGAATGGGAGACTAAAAGAGAAAGAAGGCCAGATGCAAAGGCTCACGCCCATAATCCTAGCACTCTGGGAGGCTGAAGCCCGTGGATCACCTGGTATCAGGAGTTCAAGACCAGCCTGAGCAAGAGTGAGACCACATCTCTACTAAAAAAATAAAAATAAAAAATAAGAAAATAGAAAAACTAGCTGGGTGTGGTGACAGTTGTCTATAGTCCCAGCTGCTTGGGAAGCTGAAGCAGTAGGATCTCTTGAGCCCAAGAATTTGAAGTTGCTGTGAGCTATGATTCCATAACACTCTACCCAGATCAGAAACAGAGTTTGACTCTGTCCCACTCCCACCCCACACCCCCCAAAAAAAGGGAGAGAGTAAACTTAAAACATTTTCTTTGGCATTACTAAGTATCTGAAGTGAATAAGACATTGAAAGTTGATTTCATAATTCTAGATAAAAGTACAAGATGAGGTCAATTTTTAGCAAGTATAAGACATTCATATGAAGGTTAAACATCTTTATAATTTAATTTGTCACTTTAGCAATACAGACTTGGTGAAGTCTTACCTTTCTTCTCTGTTTTCATTTGTGAAAGAAGGAAGATTTCTGTAAATGGAAATTCCATAGGTCTTGTCTATAACCTAAAGGCATTTTATCAATTATTCTTATAGTTCTCCTGAAATAATGCCCTGCTTTCTGATGCTATTTTAAAAGCAATTTTTATATTTATTAATTAAAGTGGATGAAGATATTTTCTAAAACACAAGATTAATTTGGTATTCAACATAACCACTGTCTTTTACTGAAAATTAAAAAGAAAATATTTTAGTTGATGATGAATATTTTTGAACTATTGTCTTTTAGATAACTTACTTAAAAATCTAAATTTTTAAATCACTAAATAAAGCAAGCTAATAAACAAACATTTTCCTCTCTTCCACAAGGGAGAAAAATAACCTATCATTTTTTTTTTTCTTTCCTAACCCTGGGCACCTTAGTCTGGGTGACTTTTGTGTATTAATCACAAACTTTATACCACCAGAATCATAGGTGCTTGATTTATTGTTGGACTTAAACTCAGTGGTTGCTATTAGCTTGTGGCAGATCCAAAATCCATAATGGGTACGTTGGCTCTCATATCATTTACTAATATCCAAGTACTCTTGAAATTTCACTACACAATGCCCTGATTTCACTATTTAATAAAGTGCTCTTTCACCACCATTTTAACTTTGATGCTTATTTTAGTAATTCCCATTTTCTTTCTTATCTTTGTTTCTCACTTTTCTTTTTTAAACTGCCCTGCTATCTTCAGCTCATCACAGGCATTACAGGCTATATCTTTTAAAATAACATGGATTTTATTTGTAGGACTTAGGTGTGTGTATCCTACAGTCATGTTAATTAACTGTAGGCATGATGTAAAATAGACCTCTAGTACTTAATTACCTTACATAACTAAGACTTTATCCCCTTTGAAGTGCAGCTCCTCATCTCCCCACCACACCCAGTCCTTGACAACCACTATTCTACCACTACATACATGTGTTTGACTATTTAATACAACTCATCTAAATGGTATCTCAAAGCTTGAAGTACTTGTCATTTCATTTAATGCAGTGTTCTCAAAGTTCATCCAGGTTGTTACAAATGATAGGATTTCATTTTCTTGAAGGCTAAATAGTGTTCTATTGTGTATATATACAACACTTTCTTTTTTATTTATTTATTTTTTTATTAATTGATCTCTGTATACATTGATGCAAACATGGGGTACATTGTGCTGTTTCATATACAATTTGAAACACCTTCATCAAGCTGGTTAACATAAATTTCATGTCATTTGGTTAATCATTGTATCAACACATTTATATTCT
>CAUYQV010011561.1:0-24533 GCA_963574575.1 Galagoides demidoff
AGTTTGTGTTTGTTTAATAATAATATTGTTTTCTGTCACAGTGTGTGGTGTGTGTGTGTGTGTGTGTGTGTGTGTGTGTGTGTGTGTGTGTGTGTGTGTGTGTGTGTGTGTGTGTGTGTGTGTGTGTGTGTGTGTGTGTGTAGGGAGGTGTGTGTGTATATGTATATGGAGGAGTGAATATATTTGGTTTTATTTTGGAGTAACACCATCCTTGCAACATTTGTTTTAAGGAGATAATTTTTTGATTGGATCGAATAGGAAGTTACCAAGTTGTAGTTCGAGAGATGATATGTTTAAAGACGAAAGGGGTGGTAAATAGAGTCGTATTGTTTAGGGGGCCAGAGACCCCAACAGCTACATTGGTAGCTTTACCCTCACTGACTTCTCAGCCAAGCAGGAAATGTTTTTACCTGCAGTGCCAAGAACATGGCAACAGATGTCGCTGTTGTTCTTGTTAAGAGCAGTCTGGAAGTATTCAGCGCATAAACCCACGTGTAATAAAACGGAGTTGTGGAAAGAATGTGAAAAGAGGAAGTAGAGGAAGGAAGTGGAAGTGACCCTTGAGTTTGCTGTCAAGGACAGCAGAGAAATTGGCTGTAAAGTACAGGAGAGGGATGTGTGTGGTACAAAAACTTTTTTTTTAAAAGATAGTAATAAAACATATATATGTATGTTCTGACAATAATGACAAAATAAGAAAAATCGATAGAGATATTGTCAGAAAGGAGCATTTGAAGGGTATTACATTCAATCCTCCATTTCAGAGTTTTCCTCAACATTTTATTTCATTTTAGTATGTAAAACATCCTACTGTAATTCAATGGTTGTTTGCCATTAAAATGGTTTCAAAAGTCAGCACTATACAAAGTTGTATTCTCACAGAAGTATCACCTTCCCATTCTTTCCATCCCATTTTTACTCACCATCCCTCTGTTTCCTTTTAAACACTAGCAGATACATGCTGTATCAGTTGGCATTCCACTAGAGAAATAGAACTTATATGTGTTATATATGTGAGTATAAAATAAGGTGACCAGATTTTAATACTGGCAAAGCAGGACACCATTGATCAGAGGTGGGGAGAGTGGGGGGGGGGTGTTCTTGATTAAAAATTTGGTCTATATGGAGCAAAAAAATTTTTCATAGAATGCAAAAATAGTATTGTAATATATATTTTTAAATTTCAACATAAGTATAATTTACAAATATAATACATTTAAAAATTATGTATAGTATTATTTTATTCTTTGGCATATTTCTTATTTGAGTGAATTTTTTTTAGTGGATTGCTGTCATTTAAAAGGTCATGAAATTTTTCATAAGAATTTGTTAAATTATATTTCACACATAAAATGGCTTTCAAAGTCTTAACACTTAATTGTGATTTTTCTGATGTCCACAGATTGAGATGGATTGGTGTAATTGTTGGTGTACTATTTGCAGTAAGAATGGTGAGGTGGAAGCGGTGGGGAAAACTTTTTTCTGATTACTGAAGCTGTTAACTGTCCCTGAGAACCTCTCCTTTCAGAAGAACATAACATTTATTGACAGCTTAACTTGCCCACACCTGTGACTTTGAGGCCCAGAGGTGCTTGCACAAGATACTGGGGACAACAGCCTTTCTCTCAAGATTTGCTGTGCTAACTGGATTTCTGCCCACACACCATCACAACACCTGCCTCTCCAACCTCATATGAAAAAAGGCCATTTGTTTTGGGGTGTGAACTATAAAGATATAGCTGTGATTCCAAGGTGCAATATTACTTCTTATTCTCAAGGCCTATATTAATTCTTATTCTTTTCCCTAGAAAAGAGAGTATTTATTTAATTGCTAATAATCAAGGGAATCTGATCATACATGATGACCAGGGAACGTTTAAAGTGAATAAATTCCTGAGTTTTGCACAAGACTTAATAAATAAAGATGCTTTGATGCTACAGTGACCCTATCCATATTTTAAAAAATTACCTCCTCAGGTAATTCTTTTTTTTTTTTTTTTTTTTGGAGACAGAGTCTCACTATGTCGCCCTGGGTAGAGTGCTGTGGCATCACAGCTCACAGGAACCTCAAATTATTGGTCTTCAGCGATTCTCTTGCCTCAGCCTCCCAAGTAGCTGGGACTACAGGCAACTGCCACAAAGCCCAGCTACTCCTCAGGTCATTCTGATGAAACAGCTTCAGTTGAAGATAAATATCTAGGAAACAGTTACCTCTATGGTGGTTGGAGCTGAGAGATGCATAAAAGGGAATGTGAGGGGAAAACACAACTGGGCAATCCAAGATTATGAAACATTTACACAGATTTTTTTTTTTTTTCTAGCAGTGTTGTTAATTTGCAGGGTAGAATGAGATACAGGAGAGATCTTTAGACTTCCCAGTCTCTGGAATGTACATTCTGCAATGAAGGGGACTTCCTGAATTTTTAAAACCAAGTTCCCTGGTTAGATCTGCTTAGAAATTCAATTTGGGAGGGCTCAGGGTGAAATCACTAAGCTCTCCTAGGATTAATTTCCAATGAGGTCACACAGCTGAGAGTGACTTTTGTTTCCTTGTTTTGTGGTTTAGCAGCCACAAGATGGAGCTCAACTTATAATGAATTAGTTTTCCTTTTCCCTCCCTTCATCCCTGTCTTTCCTACTTCCTTTCTGGCAAAGTCTCACTTGTTGCCCTGGCTAGAGTGCAGTGTAAGGTGACCAGACGTCCCGCTTTTTAACAATTTGTCCCACGGCATTTTAAAAAAGTCCCGACAACAAGCTAGGGAACGGCGGGAGAATGGGAAGAGAATATACAGTTTTCGGCTGCTGAAAAGGTTACTATAACTCCATTTGGGAATGAAGAGGTTAATGCAACTTCATTTGGAAATGAAAAGGCTAATGTAAACTCTCTACTTCCCTCCTGGGCAAGGTCCCCTGGGGTGGAATCGGTATCAGAAGGATACTGGCTCCCTCCCTCGCTTCTAGGAAAGGACAATTAGCTCAGAAGGAACCGAACTGTCTGGAACAAACAAGTAACCCCACCCCTCTAGAGGGTCCCTAACCATAAACAGCTCACCCAATAGCCCCCCCCCCCCCCACACACACACAGTGGTGTCCCGCTTTACCAATGTTAAAATCTGGTCACCTTAGTGCGGTGAATTCATCATAACTCACTGCAACCTCAAACTCCTAAGCTCAAGAGATCCTCCTGTGTCAGCTTTCCGTGTAGCTGGGACTACAGGCCTCCCGTCACAGTGCTCAGCTAGGTTTTTTCTATTTTTAGGAAAGATGGGGTCTCACTCTTGCTCAGGCTGGTCTCAAACTCCTGAACTCAAGGGATCATTATAGGTGTGAGCCACCACACCTGGCCTGAGTTAGTTTTTATTAGCACTTAAAACTGGGGCCAGTCATGCCAGGAGAGTTTACTGCTCCTGCTTTTGACCCTTCAGCTCCCCCTGTTCTAATAGGCATGAATTTGTCAGTGCCTATCTAAATGGGTCTCCCACTTCAAGCAGCCTAAATCCAGAAGTATGAAGCTTTACTGATAGAGAGGAGAAAGAACCTGAGTTTGGTTGACTTCTTTTTCTTTCTTTCTTTCTTTCTTTTTTTTTTTTTTTTGAGACAGAGTCTCACTTTGTCACCCTCTGTATAGTGCCACAGCATCGTACCTCACAGCAACCTCAAACTCTTGGGCTCAAGCAATCCTCTTGCCTTATCCTCCAGAGTAACTGGGACTATAGGCACCCACCATGATACCTAGCTATTTTTAGAGATGGGGGGTCTCACTCTTGCTCAGGATGTTCTCAAACTCCTCAGCTCAAGCAATCTTCCCTTCTTGGCCTCCCAGAGTGCTAGGTTTACAGGTGTGTGCCACTGTACCCAGTCTGTCATATTTTTCTCTCTTTTTTTGCAGTTTTGGCCAGGGCTGGGCTTGAACCTGCCACCCCTGGTATATGGGACTGGTGCCCTGCTCCTTGAGCCACAAGCGCCACTCTGTCATATTTTTCTTAATTTAAAAAATGTGGGATATAACAAGGCACACACATTTAAATGAAAAGAAAATAAGCATAAAAATTAAAATATTTTGTTAAATGACATTCATTTACACTGACTCAAGTCAAAAACATAGCTCCCTGATCCTTGTCCTACTCTGCTCCTAACTGTAATCTCTATTATAGTAATTAATTTACTGCATTCTTGTTTTTATTTTATTACATAGTTTGTTTTTTTTTTTTTTTTAGAGAAGGATTCTCACTTTATCACCCTCCGTAGAGCTATAGCATCACAGCTCACAGCAACTTCCAACACCTGGGCTTGGGCAATTCTCTTGCCTCAGCCTCCCTAGTAGCTGGGACTACAGGCAGCCACCACAAGGCCTGGCTATTTTTTGTTGTTGTTGCAGTTTGGCCCGGGCTGGATTTGAACCTGCCACCTGTGGTATATGGGGCCAGTGCCCTGCCCACTGAGCCATAGGCACCACCCTGTTACATAGTTTTATATCCTCAAACTGTATGGTTTAATTTTGCCCATTTAATTTTTTATATAAACAGAATCATACTGTGTATGCTGTCCTTTGTTATGTCTATTTATTTTGTGGTTTTGTAAATTGTACTTTATTTCAATAGATTTAGGCAATAAAGTGGTTTTTTATTACATGGATGGATGGTATTGTAGTGAGTGAAGTCTAGGCTTTTAGTGTATCTAGGACCCAAAAAGTGTGATAGGTAATTTTTTTGTTTGTTTGTTTTTTGAGTCTCAAGCTGTAGCCCTTGGTAGAGTGCCATAGTGCCACAGCTCACAGCAACCTCAAACTCTTAAGTGATTCTCTTGCCTCAGGCTCCTAAGTAGCTGGGACTACAGGCGCCTGCCACAGCGCCCAGCTATTTTTTTGTTGCAGTTGTTTAGCTGGCCTGGGCCGGGTTCAAACCCACCGCCCTCAGTGTATGTGGCTGGCGCCATAACCACTGTGCTACAGGCACTGAGCCTGATAGGTAATTTTTAATCTCTCACCCAACCTCCCCCTTCTGAATCTCCAATATCTTTTATGTCACTCTGTATGATCATGCATATTCATAGCTTTGTTCCCCCTTCTAAGTGAGATCATATGGTATTTGGTTTCCACTCCTAAATTACTTCGCTTAGGGTTAATGGCCTTGGGGCCATGCTTGTGGCTCAAAGGACTAGGGCACTGGCCCCATATACTGGAGATGGTGGGTTCAAACCTGGCCCCAGCCAAAAAAAAAAAAAAAAAGGATTAATGGCCTTCAGTTCCATCCAAGTTGCTGCTAAAGACATTATTTCACCCTTTTTTGTGACTGAATAGTATTCCATGCTGTATATATACCACTTTTCTTTATCTACTCATCAACTGATGGGCACTTAGGTTGATTCCATATGTTTGACTGTGCTGTGATAAGCATATCAGTGCTTTTTTTGATATAATAATTTGTTTTCCTTTGGGTAAATACTCAGTAGTGGGATTACCGGTTTGAACAGTAGATCTTTTAGTTCTTTGAGAAATATCCATATTGTTTTCCATGGAGGCTGTACTAATTTATATTCCCACAACAGTATATAAGCATTTTCTTTGGCATATCCATGCCAGCATTTATTATTTTTTGACCTCTTGATATGGCCATTCTGACAGGATTAAGGTGGTATCTCATTGTGGTTTTAAATTGTATTTCCCATATTAGCAATACTAAGCATTTTTCATCTTTTCTTTTGCTATTTTTACCTGTTCTTTTGAAAAATGTTCATATCTTTTGCCCACTTTTAATGGGGTTATTTGCTTTTTTCTTTCTGATTTGTTAGAGTTCCTTGTAGATTCTCATTAGTCTTTTGTCAGATGTACAGGTTGTGAGTATTTTCTACCACTCCGTAGGTTGTATATTCACTCGTAGGGCAAGTCTAGCGATGACCAATTCCCTTAGCAATTGCTTGTCTTGGAGAGAATTTATTTCTGCTTCATTTATGAAAGCAGTTTGGAGGATACAAAATTCTTGACTGACAGTCTCTGATTGAGAAGACTGAAAATAGGATCCAAATTCTTTCTGGCTTCTGAGGTTTCTACTGAGAAGTCTGCTGTTAGTTTGACGGGGTTCCCTTTATAACTTACTTGATGCTTTTGTCTCACTGTAGGATTTTCTCCTTCACTTTGACTTTGGCTGATCTGATGACTATATGCCTTAGTGATGTTCTTTTTGCACTGAACCTCCCTAGTGTTCTTTGAGCTCCTTGTATGTGGGTGTCTAAATCTCTGGCAATATCAGGGAGTTTTTTATCCATTAGTCCCTCAAATAAGTTTTCCAAACATTTTTCTTTTTCTACTCCCTCAGGGATACCTATGATTCTTAGGTTTGGGCATTTTATGTAATCTCATATTTCTGGAAGACTTTGGTTATTTCTTTTAATTCTTTTTTATTTTTGTCTGACTAGGCTAGAACCCCATGGAGCAACTTCTTGTGATCTTACCTTGGCAGATGGAATTGGGGAGCAAGCTGAGCAGGGTTGGATCAGGCATGCCTGCATCCAGGCTCTCCAAAGGTGGGTGTGAGCGCCATCCTAATGTGAGTCAGGGGTCAGTTCCCAGGCCACAGAGGGAAGGAAATTTTCAGGGGAAGGATGCAAGCACCTCTACTGTACCAAAGAACCTGGATGTGGGGCAGGGGTATTCTGGAATCTACAGTCCAGCAGGTGAAGTTGCAGTTTACTCTGCTCCCACTCCCCTGACCTGGAGATGTCCTTAGACATTTGGTCACCAACAACAGGCCAAACCAGCTAGACCAGTTACAAGGAGACTGTGTTTAAGTAGCAAATCTGCCTCAGGCTGTGAACCTCTTCATCCAGGGCAGGAAGGACAGCTGGTCCAGCACTTCTTGTGGAGGGAGGGGAGCCCCATACGTGTGCTGCAGCATGAGCCCCCACCCTGCTCTCCTGTCACTTCTAACCATGAGCACTCCCTTCACACTTGAGATCAGTTTGCAAATGTCCCCTCCATGTCCCTGAATGATGAGATTGAGCCCTGTCCTTGGAACTTCTGAGTTTAAGCAGTGACATGCCAGGGAACATTGGGGTGGTCTTGGGCTGCCCACAGAATACTTGAGCTGGTCAACTGCTACATACTGCCGTCCAGCCAGTGGCAGGTGTATGCCCCTCTCTGTGGGTATAGCCAGGTGGACTGCTCTAGGGAAGGCTGGTGGGTTCATGATCCAAATAGCACTCAGTCCTGCAGTGGTCCACAGCTGTGGCAGCAAAACTTGATCTGAGGGCACAAGAGATCACCTGCTTCCTACCTCCCCCCCCCCCCACTCCAGCAACAGGCCAGCCAGGGGCAACCTCAGGTCAGGGCTAGGGGTGTCTGACCTTTTTTTTTCTCTGCTGCACATTGGAAGAATAAGAGTTGTCTTGAGCTGCACATTACATACAAAACCGCCAAGGAAAGCTGATTAGCAAAAAAAGATCCTTGAATACTTTTTGTGATATTTGACATTACTCATAGGCAAAAAAAAGTTCTCACAAAAACAGCATGTGGCCTGTGAGCAGCAGGTTGGATACCCCTGCTAGAACATTGCAGGAAGGGCTTCCTGATGAGCTCCGGCCACAGATGCTCAGGGTCCATGTGAGTTTGAGTAGTCCCTCCGTGTGACCTCCTAGAAGCTCCTTGTGACACTCTGGAGGCCTCTGAGGGTCCAAAAGTTCTCCTGTAGCCAAAACTATAAAGGTTCAAGGTGGGAATGTGGAGTTCCAAGGGCCTCTTACTTACCCCTTCCCTGGGTTTAGGGCCTGGGACTGCTCAAGGTTCTCAGAAACGCCAAGTAGACAGTCTAGCTTCATCTTGTACCCTCAGTGGCTCCTGCCACCTTTCTTTTATAGCCAAGCATTTTTTCTGATAATACACGTTTGAAATGTGAATATTATCCTGATTTTTCTCTGAACAAGAGGCGCATGCCAGCTGCCTCTAGTCAGTCATCTTGCCCCTGTTGTCTCTCCTTTAATTTTCTCTACATAATATCGAAGATTCATCCATATAGGTGTAGTTTTTTTAAACTTACGCAGAACAATAATTTACTGTGCAACTATACTACAATTTGTTCATTCTGTTGTTGATGAACTTTTGAGTTGTTTAGAGTTTGGGGCTACTATGAAAAATTCTATATGGGACATTTGTGAACATGTGTGTATGCTGCTGAACATGAATACATGTAATTGAGAATATCCACCTAGGTGTAGAATTGCTGGATATAGAAGAACCTTTCAAAAAATATCTTCAAGGCCAGGCATGGTGGCTCATCCCTACAATCCTAGCATTCTGGGAGGTCAAAGCAGGTAGATTGCCTGAGCTCAGGAGTTTGAGACTAGCCTGAGTAAAGCAAGACCCTGTATATACAAAAAGAAAAAATTGCTGGGTGTTGTGACAGGCACCTATAGTCCTAGCTATTCAGGAAGCTGAAGCAATAGGATTGCTTGAGTCCAGGAGTTTGAGGTTGCTGTGAGCTATGATGCCACAGCACTCAACCCCAGGGCATCTGAGTGAGATCCTATCTCAAAAAAAAAAATATATATATATATATATATATATACACACACACACTGTTAAGTGTGTATAAAAGTAAAGAAATAGTATAGTGATTCACTGGCTTCAATCAATAATCATAAATATTTTACCAATCTTTTTCTTTATGAGATAGAGTAAAAAATTACTCCTTCCAAATAAGTAAGTCTGGTTGTACTTTCAAAAATCAATGAATGTGGCAGCACCCTTAGCTCAGTGGGTAGGGTACTAGCTACATACACCGGGGCTGGCAGGTTCGAACATGCCACAGGCCTGCTAAAAAATAACAAATGACAATTGCAACAACAAAAAAATAGTCGGCTGTTGTGGTGGGTGCCTGTAGTCCCAGCTACTTGGGAGGCTGAGGCAAGAGAATTGCCTAAGCCCAAGATGTTGAGGTTGTTGTGAGCTATGATGCCACAGCACTGTACCCAGGGCAAAGCTTAAGACTCTGTCTTAAAGAAAAAAAAAATCAATAAATCTAATTTATCACACCAGCAGACTAATCAAGCAAGATCATGAGTATATCAATAGATTTTTAAAAAGCATTTGATAAAACCCATTCCCACCAATATTGTCAAGATGTTAGTTTTTCTTAACTTGATCCATGAATTCTGTGTAATCCCAACCAAAATTCTAGCAATTTATTTTAGGATATGACAAACTAATTCTAGAGTTAGCATGGAGAGGAAAAAGACTCAGAATCACCAACGTAATATTGTGGAAGAACAAAGATGGAAGCCTGATACTGCCTGACTTAAAGACATGCTGTAAAGCTGCAATAATCAAGACAGTGTGATACTGACATAAGAATAGACAAATCTTGTCCAGAGCTTGCATCTCTGGATACTCACCATCTCTCTGCACTCTGCTCCTGAAATAGAGGAATTAATCCCATCTTTCCCGAGGATGATATCCCCAAAGTTCTATTTGGGAGTTTCAGACTCAAGGAAGTCTAGAAGTGTTTCTTTGTGGTAACTATCCCATAAACTTAAAAGAACACTCCACTTCCAAAGACCTCAATACACAAAGATGCAATGGGAATTTGGGACTCTAATAAAGAAAATAATGATGGAGAGGATATAGCAGGCACTATTCTAGTGTAATTAACCACAGCCATGGTCAGGAATGAATTCCTTGCCCTGGCAGTGGATGAAGTGTATTTTTTAATTTTAAATTAAATTTTTTTTTTTCTGAGATAGAGTCTCACTTTGTCACCCTTGGTAGAGTGCCATGGTGTCTCACAGCAACCTCAAACTGTTGGGCTCAAGTGATTCTCTTGTCTCAGCCTCTCCAGTAGGCGGGACTACAGGTGCGTGCCATAATGCCTGCTATTTTTAGAGACATGGTCTCACTCTTGCTCAGGCTGGTCTGGAACCTGTGAGCTCAGTCAATCTGTGTACCTTGGCCTCCTAGAATGTTAAATTTTAATTTTAAATATTTTTTTCAGAGACAGAGTCTCACTCTGTCATCCAGGCTGGAGTACAGTGAAAGGAGGAAGTGTCTTTTTCTTTATCTTTTTGAGACAGAGTCTCACTCTGTCACCCTGGGTGGAGTGCTGGGGCATCATAGTTCACAGTAACCTCAAACTCTTGGGCTCAAGCTTCAGCCTCCTGAGTAGCTGTGACTGCAGGCACCTGCCACAATGCCTGGCTAGTTTTTCTATTTCAGTAGAGATGGGGTCTCCCTTTTGCTCAGGCTGGAAGAGGAAGTGTCTTAATTAGCCAATCTGAAAGCACTGCTTCTCTCATCTAGCAGTACACCTTCTTTCTGTCTCCTGGCTTTTACCTCTTGTATTTTTTCCTTTCCCCCCTTATTTTCTATGGCTACATGTTAGCTGGGCATTAAAGAGTATACATTCCTTGGGATCTTGAAAGCATTTATAGGAGTTAAAAATGCAAGTAAAAGGGATAAACTGCCCTACCTTGGAAATTCGAAGTTTAGGGGAGACATGAGCAAAAGGGAGGAGAGAATTTACCTAATAGAGCAGTGAAATGACTAAGAAGCTTTGATAGCAGGACAGTGTGGTTTGGTTTTGTTTTTCTGAGACAGAGTCTCACTCTGTCATGCTGGCTAGAGTGTTGTAGTTGTCAGCCTTGCTCACAACAACCTCAAACTCCTAGGATTAAACAATCTTTTTACCTCAGCCTCTGGAGTAGCTGGGACTACAGGCCCCCACCACAACATCTGGCTAAGGACGGTGTGATACTCATTTTGAGTTGTGACTTTTACCAATGCATTAGGAAAGTAAGTTACACAGCGAGGGACCAGTCGGGAGTGGCTGTTTGAAGAAAGCAAGGGAAAGGGTTGAGTACTCTTTCCTTTTTATTTTCTCTTTCTAGCCTCCAGGTAGGCTCCGGATGCAGAAGTGAGGTGGTGCCCTGATGGGAGTGATGGCGATACTAGGACATGCAGGGCTATAGGAGAAGACCCACCAGCTGTGCTTTGCAGTCCCCTCCCCCCGCCATATCCCACATCTCTGGCTCCCCTCTCCCTGGCCATGGAGTGATGTCTGCCAGCCTGCAAGCCTGGTCCAGGTGTGCAGGGAATAGGAATGTGCCTCTTGGGGGGGACCTTGCCTTGGTCAGGTTGGTGCCAGCTTGCTTGAGGTCCTCTGAACCCCAGCTTCCTCTTTGTCTGGGCTGCTCGGCTAACCTGAATGGAGCTCTTTCACCAGGGACGACATGGTGTTGATGATGGAGTCAGCAGTCACCAGCAGGTCATTGCGGAGGTTCCTCCTCCTGCACATGTCCACTCAGCGTATCCTGGGGACAGCGTATCCTGGGTGTGGAGCCGGCTGACGCGAGCACACCAGCATGGACATATGGCAGCCACCTCCGCGAGTGGGAGATGTTCTCGGGGACCCCGGGGCCTGAGCCTTCAGCAGCTTCATCAGCCCTTTCAGATGCACCATCAGCTCCCACGGGCTCTCCTGCAGCGCCAACATCCTCTGCTCCAGTCCATCCTTCCTTTGCCTCAGCAGCAGCCACAGCTCTGCCAGCAGCGTGGGCTGAGTACTCTTGGGGGTTGATTTATTTGGAAAGAAAGTCATGAGGCAACAGACAGAGTACTCTACTCGCATGGGAAACTCAAAAGCAGAAGTGTTCGTGAAAATGTAAACCACATGGGAATTTGTGAATATTGTGGGCATGAGGGTGGGAGTCTACTGGATGTTGCTGGTTTGTGTTATGACGCCTGGGGATAATTAGACATTAAAGGTTCCTCTCTTGCCACCTAGGTAATACTATTGTTTATTGATTCATTAATTCCATAATATGTATTGAGTGCATATTACATAGCAGAAAGTATTTTACACACGGAGAGTGGGGAGTTATCAGTGTACAATGCAGACAAGATCCCTGCCCTCACATAGCTTACATTCTCCTTATTTGAAAGAAATCACAAGTTCCCTACACAAGTGTTATACTGTTTGATGCCAATAAGTTTGACAGTTTGGATGAAATGGCCAACTTCCTTGAAAATCATGGTTTACCAAAACTGACGTGTATGAAAAAGAAAACCAAATAGTCTAATAACTGTTAAAGAAATTAAACCTGACAAGAAAATCTAAGACTCTATTGGCTTCCTTGGGGAATTTTTCTAAATTTTTTATCTTTTAAAAAAGATAAAACACCAAGAATAAAAATCATGAGAATAACCTCTAGGACACCATTATAAGTTTGAAGTAAAACCTAACAAGGATAGTAGAGAAAATAACAATAAAAAACCATCTTTACATAAACATAAAGAGCCATTCTAAGCAAATCTAGTAAGATAAATTGTAAAATATTTAAAATACATCAGGGCTAGGTGTGGTTTATTCTAGGAATACAAGAGTCATTTAACATTTAAAACTTAAACAACATAATCTATGATGATGTAAGTGAAAGAATAAAAGTAGGATGACATCTTAATATATTTGATAAAAATATGTTTGATAAAATTGAACAGCCATTCATGACTTTAATAAAGGAAAAAGAAAATTCTTAGCAAAGTAGAAATAGAGAAAAACTTGCAAAGTCTGATAAAAAAGGTACTACTAAAAAATCTATAGCAGGTCGGGGGTGATGCTCATGTCTGTAATCCTCACCATTTTCAAGGCCAAGGTGAGAGTATCAATTTGAGGCCAGGAATTAGACGCTGCAGTGAGCTTTGATGATGCCACTGCACTCCAGCCTATATGATAGAACAAGACCCTATCTTATAAAAAAATCTACAGCACATGTTTTGCTTTATGGTGAAATAATAAACACTTCGTCTTAATATACCTCATCTCAGCTAAGCCTTATGAATTGCTACCACTCTTTCTTTTTCTTGAGCCTTTTCCTACCTCATATACCCTATTGTACAGGCTGTCTAAAAGCCAAAAACTTTGCTAATGGTAGCTTCATTGTCTAATTCTTTACCCCCCAAAATCAGGCCCACAAAATATTTTTTCCTTAATAAAAACACTCGAGCCATTCATATTTGAATGACACAGTGTGACTCAAGGTTAGATGAAGCCAGAACTGGGATCAAGGTAGGATGAGACGGAGCTCAGAAATGTCCCAGCTCCATTCTCACATTGCCTGTAACTCAGTCTCTGCAGGACGTACAGCAGAATTGGTGACTGTGTCCTCAGTCAGGGCTGAATCCTCGCTCAGAGCCCTCTCTAGACTGCTAGGCAAGGATTGAATCATTGTCTTTCGGAAGTCCCGGCCCATGAAGACATAGAGAATCGGGTTGAGGCAGCTGTTGAAGAAGGCCAGGGCACTGGTCGGGCAAACCAGCATGGCAAGGATTTTATATTTGCCATAAAGTAGCATCTTGTCAAACCAGATTGTGATTAGAAGGGTTATCAGATGAAAGGGAAACCAACAGATGAAGTAAGAAGCCACAACAGCAGTGAGGACCCGTAATGTATGACTGGATTTTATCATGCCTTTTTTGTGCATCTTGGCAGCAACAAGGCCATAGCAGATGGCAACAATGGACCCTGGCATGATAAAGCCAACAACAAACCGGATGGTGCCTCCTACCATCCCCACAATAGTGGCCACCTCCAAAGCCTCTTCAGTGCTGTTACCCCTGTATTCAATGTAGGGAATACAGTATGTCTCCCCGTCCACAGTAGTGACTGTACCCTGTAAAATGCAAGTTGGCAAGGTAAGAATTATAGCAAGAATCCAGGGTCCAGTGATCACCTTCCTAGCCAAACTTAGCGTGCGGTGGTTCTGGGCCCAGACTGGATGCAGAACACAGATGCAACGGTCCAGAGCAATGAAAGCAATCAGGAAGACACTTCCATACAGGTTGACGTCCCCCATGATGGTAACTGACTTACACAGGAACCAGCCAAAAGGCCATTTTTCTTTCATGGCCCTGGAGACAATGAGGAATGGCACGATGGCACTGAAGGAGAAGTCGGCTACAGCCAAGTTCAGGTAAGAGATTGTGGTAACCGTGTGTGTCATTCGGAATCCAGCCACCCAGATCACAAGGCCATTGCCCAGGAGCCCAAACACAAAAGTGACCCCAAGTACCACCAACGAGATGTTGTGCAGAGCAGTGTAGCTGGCAGACTCATGGGATGCCTCTTCAGATCCATCCAGAGGGAGGGAGATGTTGGTTTCCATCGTGCCCACACCTGAAACATTTCAACAATGGCCATTTCTCATCTGTGGAACCATACTCCAGTGTTCCTGTTCATAGATGCCAGCAAATTCCACCAGAGCTCCACCTACTCCCAACGGGAGACCAATTCCACTGAGCCTTGTCAACTGTGGTACCATAAAACCAGCAATGTCCTGGAAACTCCTTTGGGAAAGGATAGTTCTCCACAGTCTCACCTATCAGGCTCATTACCAAGAGGATTACAGGGCTCCTGAACTGGTGTAACAACAACAGAAAGTTAAGCACAGGCAGCTTCTGCAGAGTAAGGAAAGCAGAAAAGTCAGGGTCAGTAGGGACAAATTTGTGTCCACCTATTACTCGATGCAAAAGTGTTGGCAAGCTATGTAACCTCTTTCAGCCCCAGATTCCTCCAGGGTCCTGGTTCTTGTCCTTTTCACTGTCAGAATCCTGAACCTACTTCCTGTCTACTATTTAAGTTAAAATGGTAGGGTTTGGTTTGAATGTATTATAGTCAAAGAGAACTTTGAAAAGCTATTGGCAATACACAGGTATTTAGAATAGTTACACTCTGGATTCTAGAGGAAGAGGGCAAAGGAGCCCTATCTCTACATTCAACCCTCTGGTTGGCATTATCCCTGCTTGATATGGAGCTCATCTCTGTTTGGGATGCAAAAAGTTGTATCCTATGTATAGCTTTAGTGTTTTGTAGGATAGAGTATGAGAACTGCAAGTCATGATAATATTTGTGGGATTCTTAGCAGAGACCACATATTGTGTTTGTTGCTATATGTGTAGGGGGACTGAGTTTGGTCTACATTAATAGGAATTATAAGGTTCATTATTTCTAGCTTTTGTAAGAAGAAATTGATATTCAGAGCAGTTGTGAAATCTGCTCAGGGTTACTAAAGTAGTCAATGGTATAAGAAGGTCTTCAATTCATCTTTTTAAGACTCACTTTCCTCCTCTGTTTGATGAAGACGACTTTTATGGTTAAGTCTAATGTTCAGGTGAGGATTAAGTGAGAGAAGACATGGCCATCTTTTAGGTTAGATTGAGTGAGTCTATAACAAATAGGAACTCCTGGTCTTCACCAGGCTTTGTGCTGTGTTGTGGGGCTGGATCCTGGATTGTACAAGGTA
Source organism: Galagoides demidoff (assembly GCA_963574575.1). Taxonomy (NCBI): domain Eukaryota; kingdom Metazoa; phylum Chordata; class Mammalia; order Primates; family Galagidae; genus Galagoides; species Galagoides demidoff. The sequence goes on from CAUYQV010011561.1 coordinate 15,283, forward strand.
GAAGCTCAAGGTCAGGACAAGAACAGTGCTCAAAACAGTAGTGGGTACTACTTTTTAATATCCACACACCAAGAGTTTCTCCTTTAATATCCTAATTATTAATTCTCATAATAACTCATAGCATAGGTTCTGCAGAAAGCACGTTTATGCATGGAGAGCAGGGAGCACACTGGGAGACATTGTAGACAGTGACAAATGTTAGTGAGTAGGCCCATAGCACAGATGAGTAAGTTAAGACTTAGATTGGTTACATTAACTGTTTAAAGCCACCAATTAGAAAGAAGTGCAGCCAAAATTTGTGCTCAGCCAGACTGATTCCAATAGAATTGTGCCGTTAACCCTCTCCCATGCTGTATTTCCTCAACCAGACTCTGAACTCCTCTCCCCGCCCTCTACACATTCTACAAGGCACTTGGAAGATATTGGTGTGTTCAGTTATCTCTAAATCACTGGCCTTAAAATCTTGATACAACATTGGGAGGATGAGTGCACAATGGCAGGTGGGAACAGGCAAGGGGAAATTGCAAAATTATGGGCTCACCCTAGTTGGAAAAGGTAGTGAGAACCTGTGAGTCACAGAGGGTGCAGGTGGAGATGAGAAGGGCTGCTATTTGGTGAGTCTCTAATATGTGTCAATCATCATACATTTTGCCATCTTTAATTACCATATTCTTCTTTGGGACAAGTGTCATCATTATTTTAATACAAGGGGAAATCACTGCTCAGAGGAGGGAAGTGACTTGCTCAACATCCCAATTATTAAGCTATGCAAATGATTTATGACCACAAATGTCCAACTCAACACTTCCTTGTTAGCTTCCTCTATCACTCAAGCACATTTGATTTCCCACGCTTTAAAATAAGTATTTCAGTCCTGTTTTCTCCACATGACTTAATTTCTTTACTAGTCTTACTTTTAGCCCATATCCTTGACTGATATTTTAAAGAGGAAATAGCAACAGTTAGATGTGAAATGGTTGGCCTTTCCTTCCCTAACCCTCTAATCCACTGGTACCTGTTACTGTGAATAGAGTTCTTATTTATTCCAGTGATTACCTTCCCCATGTTTTCCTTTTATCCTCTCTCTTTGCCCTCCCCACAAACTTTCCTCTTGCATTATTTTCTTTTCCGACACAAACTAAAAAAAAATCCTCAAGATTTTCTTTCAACTGGATCATTCCCACTGTCAGATAAACAGTACCATAACCCCTCTTTAAAAAAAAAAAAAGTAACTGCCGTCAGCCTATGTTCCTTTGCACCCTTTGCCCTGTTTCTCAGAAGAGAATTCTTTCTGTGAAGAGATTAACAGCCACACTGTAGGAGCCATTGTCTCTAACTGCTCCTTTCACCTTCTCACCTCACATTTATTCCTGAATCCACTCAGTATTGACGTCAGTCCTCAGCCTCCACCTGATGTGTCCCCCTTCAGGATGCTTGTGACCTGCATGCTGTGGGCCCTTTTCAGTCCTTACCCTAATATTCCAGTGACATGAGGACCACTGGATCTCATTCTTCTTCTTTTTTTTAAATATTATTTATTTTTTTATTTTTTTGAGACAGAGCCTCAAGCTGTCCCCCTGGGTAGAGTGCTGTGGCATCACAGCTCACAGCAACCTCCAACTCCTGGGCTCAAGAAAGTGTCTTGCCTCTGCCTCCCAAGCAGCTGGAACCACAGATGCCCCCCACAATGCCCGGCTATTTTTTGGTTGCAGCCATCATTGTTGTTTTGGCGGGCCCGGGCTGGATTTGAACCCGCCACCTCAGGTGTATGTGGCTGGTGCCTTAGCCACTTGAGCCACAGGCACCGAGCTGAGCATCTAAGTCTTCATTTTTTTATGACTGAATAGTATTCCACGGTATACATGTTCCACCGTTTGTTAATCCATTCCATTTAGGTTGTTTCCACATCTATGTGATTGTGAATTGAGCTGCTATAAACATTTGAGTGCAAATGTGCTTATGATAAAATGATTTTTTTTCTCCTCAGTAGATACCTAGTAATGAAATTGCGGAACCAAACAGAAGGTCTACTTCTAGCTCTTTGAGGACTTGCCATACTTCTTTCCAAAAAGGCTGTTTCTTTAATCTTATCCCCTACAATCTTTCTTGGCTTCATGAATGCTGGTTTCCTTGTTGGTCTTTGGATGTGCCCAGAATATCCTGCCTTGGAATCTTTGCATGTCCTTCTCTCAGTCTGGAACACTCTCCTCCTCTCTTCTTTTGCTGTCTGTTCAGAGGGGCACTTCTTTGGCATTCCTATCCTATAAAGATACAGCCCCTCTTTCACCTGACTCCATCACTGGTTCCTTACCCTGTTTTGCTACTTATTAAAGAGTGTTGTAAGCTTTACTGATGGTTTGTGAACTATAAATTTGGGGCTGGAGCTGGGGTCACAGAGAAGTTAGAGAAAATCCTAGCACAGAAAACAACTTAAAAACTAATACTCTATTCTTTAAAATATCTGGGAACCCCGCTACCATGACTTTCTCTTTGTCTCTCATTCCTCCTGGGTTCCCAGTCTTGGGTCTCATCCCAGTAGGTTTTCTCACTCTCTCACCTACAGCCCTAACTCATCTCAAGTTACCTTAAGAAACTCAAAGACGGGAGGGCTATTTTTCTGATTTGTTTTTATTTTAATTGACTCATTTTATCAAAATATAGCATGTGAGGTCTGACAATTAAGTTCATGAACACATTCTAGAAAAAGTGCTACATACCTCATTGCTGAATACCGCTATGGTCACCTTGGAAGTACTCCCCTTGGCCATCTGGTGTCTGTAGTGATATTCAGCAATGAGGTACATAGCATTTTTTTCTAGCATGAGTTTGTGAACTTAATTGTCTGACCTTACATTGAAATAGAATTACCGGGTTAAAAAGTATGTTTGTTTAGCTTTAGAAGATATTGCCAAAGAATTTTTTGAAGTGTCATAGCAATTTATATTTCCACCAGTAGTAAATGAGTATTCTTATTTATCCCCTTACTGCTGCCTGGGCTAGAGTGCAGTGGTGTCATCACTGCAACCTCAAGCCCCTGGATTCAAGTGATCTTTCTGCTTCAACCTCCCCAGTAGCTAGGACTACAGGCATGTGCCACTACACCCAGCTAACTTAAAAAAATACTTTTGTAGAGATGGGATCTCACTATGTTGCCCAGGCTGATCTCAAACTCCTGGCCTCAAGCAATCCTCCCACCTCAGTCTCTCAAAGTGCTGGAATTATAAGAATGAATCACTGTGCCTCACTGGATATCCTCTTTAAACAAATGTCTGTCTTTTCTTTCTTCCTTCTTTAAAAAATTGGGTTATGTCTCTTTTTATCAATATGTGAATCTTATTATATTCTGGATAGGTGTTCTTTGTCAATTATAGGTATTTTTATTGTAAATTTATAACTATGCACATTTATGAAGCACAAAGTGATGTTACAATATATTAACACAATGTGGAAAACTAAATCAAGGTAGTTAACATATCTATCACCTCACACAATTTTTTTGTGGTGAGAACATTTGAAATTTAATTGTTGAGACAATTATAGGTATTGCCAATATCTTTTCCAATTTTGTGGTTGCCTTTTCCCTCTCTTCATAGTGATTTTTCATGAACAGAAGTTCTTTTTTTTTTTCTATTTTTAAATATGGAATACTTTACGAATTTGCATGTCAGCCTTGTGCAGGGGCCAGGCTAATCTTCTCTGTATCATTACAATTTTAGTATATGTGCTGCGGAAGCAAGTACAGATGTTCTTATTTTTAATGTAGTCCAATATATTCATCTTTTCATTTATGGTTAGTTTGCTTTGGTCCTACATCAGAAACCTTTGCCTACACCAAATCATGGCTGTGTTCTCTAATGTTATCTGCTAGAAGACTTTTTTTTTTGAGACAGAGTTTCACTATGTCGTCCTCGGTAGAGTGCTGTGGCATCACAGCTCACAGCAACCTCACAGCCCTCTTGGGCTTAAGTGATTCTCTGCCTCAGCCTCCCAAGTAGCTGGGACAACAGTCTCTGGCCACAATGCCTGGCTATTTTTGTTGTTGTTGTTGCGGTTGTCATTGCTGTTTAGTTGTCAGGGGCTGGGTTCGTATCTGCCAGCCTCGGTGTATGTGGCTGGCACCATAACCACTGTTAGAGGTTACGGTGCCAGCCAAGACTTCTTGTTTTGCCTTGACTACTGGTGCCAAGCCAAGACTTCTTGTTTTGCCTTTTACATTAAGATCTGCAGTCCACCTGGAAATGATTTTTGTGTGGGTTAAGTTTCATTTTTTTCCCATGAATATCCAACTGACTTGGCATCACTTCTTTAAAGTATTCACTGTCCCCTACTCTTCTGTCACCTTTGTTAGAAATAAAGTTCTCATATATGTGTGGATCTGTTTCTGTACTCCTTATTGTGTCCTAGGGGTCTCGCTGTCTATTCTTTTGGCAAAATATCACTGTCATTTTTATTTTGGTTTTATAAGTCTTCAAATCTGGTATAGTAAGTTTTCTAACTTTATTCTTCTTTAGGATTATCTTGGCTCCTCTTGGCTGTTTGCATTTATTTCCATATACATTTTTAAAGTCGTCTTTTCAACACACACGGAGACACACCCATGCTACTACATTTTGGGGAAATTACTTTGAATCTATAGATCAGTTTTGAAGGAAATAGAAATTCTGGTAGTATTTAGACTTCCAATTTGAAAACATGGTATGTCTTTCCATTTATTTTTCTTTAATTTCTCTCACTGATGATTTGTTGTTTACTGTATAGAAGTCTCGCATGTATTTTGCTAGATTTATTCCTAGGTATTTGATGAGAGAGATGTTCCTGCCTTATGCTTTTGATGTAGTTGTACTTGGCATCTGTTAAAAATTTTATTCTTATTTGGCTTTTTGTTGCTGGTACCTTGCTTTATTTTTCTTCTTAGGTGATGTCATCTCACCACTTCACATATTATGTATTTATATGTTATTATTTATCTATCTTGCAAGAATGTAAACTCAAGAGAACAGAGATTTTGCTCCTTTTATTATAATTACTGCTTTATCACCAGTGCCCCAAACAGCTTCTGCCACATAGTAAATGCCATAAATATTTATTGAACTGAATTGACTTACATTGAACTGAAATCTTCTTCTTGAAACTCACGCTTCCTCCCTCTAGAACAAAATAGAATAAGTCTTCTTACGTATGACGGCTCTTCAGTTTCTCCTGACAGCATTCACTTTCCAAAGCCAAACACTCCAGTTCTTTCAGCAGTTCTTTCCTCATAAGGCAGGAACATCTCTCTCCTCATAGAGTCTGATTCCTTAGCTTTGCCAATGTTCCCTTTCAATCTGGGCCATCAGGACCGACTTGAGCAATGCGTGTGTTAATGTTAGAATATTACTGACCTAAGCTGGCTCATGTTTAGTTGCTATGTCATGGTGTTAGTGCACGATAAAGCTGTGGTCAAAAACAAATCCCCCTGCTTTTTTTTTCACACAAGTCTCTCCAAGTCAGCCTTTCTTCATCCTGTATTGTAAAAAGAAAATTAAATTAACTTTTGCCAAGGGTAATTAAACTCTGGAGTTAATAATCAAGAAATGTTTTAAAGTATGCTTCTCTGACTAAGGGGACTGAATTCCAAGACTATGATTTCCTATGATAATAAAATTTCACTTTTGTACTTGATTTTTTTTCATAGTGTTGTATTTTGTTGTTTTTGTTGTTTAAAAAGGGGACTCTAAATTCTATAGGTTTCAAGCCCCACAAAACTTAAATCTTCCCCTGCTAAATTTTGATGGCTTTTGTTGTTTTGTTTTGTTTTGTTTTAGAGATAAGGTCTTGCTATGTTGCCCAGGTTATTAACAGGTGCAGTCATAGCACACTATAGCTTCAAACTCCTGGGCTCAAGCAATCTTCTTGCCTCTACCTCCCAAGTAGCTGGGACTACAGGTGTGTGCTATTATCTCCAGCTTTCCCCTGCTAAATTTTAACCCAGAATTCTAGTTCATTGAGATCAATTTGAATCTTTTTTTTTTTTTTTGAGACGGAGCCTCAAGCTATTCCCCGGGGTAGAGTGCCATGGCATCTCAGCTCATAGCAACCTCCAACTCCTGGGCTCAAGCGAGTCTCCTGCCTCCGCCTCCCAAGTAGCTGGGACCACAGGCACCCGCCACAACACCCGGCCATTTTTTGTTTTCAGCCATCATTGTTGTTTGGCGGGCCCGGGCTGGGGATTCAAACCCGCCACCTTAGGTGTACGTGGCTGGCGCCTTAGCTGATTGAGCCACAGGCGCCGAACCCAATTTGAATCTTGATCACTGCTTTTTGCTTTATTGAGCTTTGATGATACTGAAATTTTGTTTTTTTAGAAACTGAAGGAGTGTGGAAATTCTGTGTGAGCAAGTCTATTGACACCATTTTTTCCCAACAGCATGTGCTCACTTCATGTCTATGTCATGTTTTGGTAATCCTCATAGCAGTTCAGAGTTTTTCATCATCATATCTTCTATGGTGGTTTATGATGTTACTATTGTAATTATTTTGGGGCACCATGAACCACACTCATATAAGATGGTAAACTTAATTGATAAATGTATATGTCCTGTCTGCTCTCACCCAGCCTTTCCCCTGTTTGTCTCCCTCTTTGTGGGGCTCCCTATTCTTTGACACACCAATATTGAAATCCAATCAATTAATGATTATACTATGCTTTTAAATGTTCAAGTAAAAGGAAAAGCCACCCATCAGTCACTTTAATTCACAAAGCTAGAAATGATTAAGCTTAGTGAGGAAGGCATGCCAAGAGCTGAGAGAAGCTGAAAGGTAGGCCTCTTGTACCAGTTAGTCAAGTTGTGAATGTAAAGGAAAAAAAGGAAATTCAAAGTGCTACTCCAGTGAACACACAGATGTTAAATAAAACAAAACAGTCTTGTTGCTTATATGAAGAAAGTTTGAGTGGTCTGGTTAGAAGATCAAATTGGTCATAACATTGAGCCAAAGCCTAATCCAGAGAAGGCTCTAACTCTCTTTAATTCTATGAAGGCTAAGAGAGATGAGGATGATACAGAAGAAAAGTTTGAAGCTAGCAGAGGTTGGCTTATGAGATTTAAGGAAAGGAGCTGTCTTTATAACATAAAAGCACAAGGTAAAGCAAATGTTAATGTAGAAGCTGTAGCAACTTATCTAGAAGATCTAGTTAAAATCACCAATGAAAGTAGGTATACCGAGCAATATAAAACAGCCTTCTGTTGGAAGAAGATGCCATCTAGAACTTTCATAACCAGGAAGGAGAAGTCAATGCCTAGCTTCAAGGCTTCAAAGGCTGACTCTCTTGTTAGGAGCTAATGCAGCTGGTGAATTCAAGTGAAGAGTTATCATTCTGAAAATCCTAAGGCCTTTAATAATTACTATGCCTGTGTTCTATAAAAGGAATTTTAAAAACCTACATGACAGCACATCTGTTTATGGAATGGTTTATTGAATATTTTAAGCCCACTGTTAAGACCTATTGCTCAGAAAAGAATTCCTTTCAAAATATTTACTGATCATTGACAATGCACTTGGTTACCCAAGAACTCTGATGGAGATATTCTAGGAGATTAATATTGTTTTTATACCTTCTGACACAATATCTATTCTACAGACTATGAATCAAAGAGGAATTTTGACTTTCAGGTATTATTTAGCAAATCTATTTTGTAAGGCTATAGCTGTCATACATAATGATACTGCTCATGGATCTGGGCAAGTTCAATTAAAAATTTTCTGGAAAGAATTCACCATTCTAGATGCTATTAAGAACATTCATGTTTCTTGGGAGAAGTCAAAATAGCAGCAACAGGAGTTTGGAAGAAGTTGATTTCAAGCTGCATGAGGGATTCAAGAGACTTCAGTGAAAACTAACTACTGATATGGTGGAAATAGAAATAAGCCTGGAATTAGAAGTGGAGCTTGAAGATGTGACTGAATTGCTGTAATCTCATGATCAAACTTGAATAGAGGATGTGTTACTTCCTATAGATGAGTAAAGTAGTTTCTTGAGATGGAAGTTACTTCTGGTGAAGATGCTGTGGACATTGTTGAAATGACAGCTAAGGATTTAAAATATTATGTACACTTAGTTAATAAAGCAGCAATAGGGTTTAAAAGGATAGACTCTAATTCTGAAAGAAGTTCTGTTGTGGGCAAAATGCTATCAAATAGCATCATGTGCTACAGAAAAATATTTCACGAAAGGATGGGTCAATCTATTGGTATGGGTAAACTTCATTGTTGTCTTATTTAAGAAGTTGCCACAGCCATTCTAACATTCAGCGACCAACTCTGATCAGCAGCCATCAACCTTAGGCAAGACCCTCCACCAGCAAAAAGATTATGACTCACTGAAGGCTCAGATGACTGTAACATTTTATAGCAATACACTATTTTAAAATAGAGATATGAGCAATACAATTAAGACTGATTACACTTACACATATAAAACTTTGTATTTAAAAAAGAGTAATCAGTCTTTTTATGAATTCTATAATATATTTAAAAATTTGTATGAGACCACAAAGAAGATATCATCAACAAATTCTTCCAAGTTGATCTCATAAAAACCACATTTCTTAATTACAATAAAATAATTATAAGTGTGTACACATGCTTGCTGGGCATGGTGGCTCATGCCTGTAATCCTAGAGCTCTGGGAAGTGGAGGTGTGTGATAGTTTGAGCTCACAGGTTGGAGACTAGCCTGCGCAAAAACTGAGACCCTGTCTCTACTAAAAAGAGAAACACTGAGGCAAGAGGATTGCTTGAGCTCAAGAGTTGGAGTTTGCTGTGAGCTGTTAAGCCATGGCACTCTACCCAGGGTGACAGCTTGAGACTCTGTCTCAAAAAAAAGAAACAACAAAACAACAACAACAAAAAAACCTCTGTGCTTGGATACTAACAACAAAGTATTCTAAATAGTGCTTCTTAGCAAAGTATCTCAGGAATGGAAGAAAAAGTATCCAATGTACACAGCCCTTTTATGAAACTAATCTATAGCTCTCAAACAAAAGATACAACTTAATTCTAGCCCAAAAATGTGGGGAGGGGGTGGGTAAGGGGAGGGGAGAAGGGCGGATGGGTTGTGGGAGGGTGACCGGAAAGATCACCTATATATCTGTCTAACAAGGGTACAAGTGAACTTTTCTAGAACTAGAATATAAATGTTTTGATACAATGATTAAGCAAATGACATGAAATTTATGTTAACCAGCTTGATGAAAGTGTCTCAAATTGTATATG
>CAUYQV010011564.1:0-18399 GCA_963574575.1 Galagoides demidoff
ATGGAGCTGGGAGAGATCAAGCTGCTCATGCCAGTTAGAGTCTCTTTTATAAATTGAGGTGCATTCTGGTTGGGTGCATAGATATTGATAATTGAGATCTCATCATACTGAGTATTGCCCTAAACAAATATAAAGTGGCCATCTTTATCTTTGGTGACTTTTGTTGGTTTAAAACCTATTGTATCTGCGAATAATATTGCAACACCTGCTTTTTTCTTCTTTCCATTAGCCTGGAATATAGACGACTATCCCTTCACCCTGAGTCTATATTTATCTTTTAAGGTAAGGTCAGATTCTTGTATACAACAGATGTCTGGTATGAGTTTCTGTGGTTATTTCTCTTAATACAATGATCTTCAGGGCCCTCCCTATGGTTGAAAATACCAGGATTTCCTTATTTTTTAAGACTGAATAGTATTCCATTTTACATGTAGACCACATTTTAATCCATTCATCCATTGAAGGACAGACAGTCAGGTTGATTCAAAATCTTGGCTACTGTGAAAATTGCTATGATGGACACAGATGTGAAGATATCTCTTTAACATACTAATTTCATTTCCTTTAAGTATAATACCCAGTAGTGAGGTTGTTGGATCATATGATAATTCTATTTTTAAGTTTTTGAGGATTGATCTTCTATTCTGTTTTCCATAATGGCAATACTAATTTACATTCTCACCAACAGTCTGCAAGGGTTCCATTTTCTCCATATTCTTGCCAATATTTGTTATCTTATGTCTTTTGGTCACCAATACTTATCATCTTACATCCTTTTTATAATAACCATTTTAACAGATAGGAAGTGAGATGTCAACATGAGACTTGGTGGGGCCAAACAAACCATATCCAAATCATAGCAGTGTTATACCTCCAGCTTTGTTCTTTCTACACACAATGGCTTTGACCATGTGTGGTATTTTGTGATTCTATATGAATTTTAGGATTTTTTTCTATTTCTGTGAAAATATTGACATTTTAATAATATTAATTCTTTCAATCCATTAACCTGGATGTCTTTCCATTTATTTTTGTCTTCTTCAATTTCTTTCATCAACTTTGTCATAATTTTCAGTATCTAGGTATTTCTTCTCCTTGGTTAAATTTATTCCTAAGTATTTTATTATTTTTTAATTATTGTAAATGGGGTTGATTTCTTGATTTCTTTTTCAGATAGCTCATTGTTAGTATTTGGAAATGCTACTGAATTTTCTATATTATTTTGTACTCTGCAACTTTGTTGAATATATTTATTAATTTAAGCAGCTTTTTTGTAAATCTTTAGGGTTTTCTATATACATATATGATGACTTCATCTGTAAATAAATGAATCTAACTTCTTTTTTTCCAATTTGGATGCTTTCCATTTATTTTTCTTTTGCCTAATTGCTCTGGCTAGGACTTTCAGTACTTTATGGAATAAAGTGGGCATCCTTCTCTTGTTCCTGACCAGAAAGGGAAATTTTTAATATAGTGTTATTAACTATAGTTACCATGATGTACATTGTATCTTTGGAATTTATTTCTCTAGTCTAACTGAAATTTTGTATACTTTGGCCAACATCTCCCTGGTACCCCCTCCTCCCAGCCTCAGGTGACTACCATTCTACTCCCTGTTTCTATGAGCTAAAAAAAAAACAAAAACCTATAATCCTTTCCCTTGTTTTATACCTCTGTGTTTGTGTTTCTATGGTCATTAGCTCTGTGTTCTATAATCATTATCTCTGCTCCTGTTCAATATTAAATCACATCAATAAATGGCTTGATGACTTCCTGTAGTAATAAATTCCATGGGCTGAAAAAAATGCAATCTGGGAAGTACTCCTGTCTACTCTATTACTTTTACCTTCTAAGGCTGATGTGAACGAGGGAGAGGATAAGAGTTCAAGTTTCCTTGAAGAGAAAATTGGACTTTCTTATAACTATAGCTGATAACTGCTGAACACCGTATAAAGTATCACTCTTTTCTAGACTTTTATTGAGAAAAATCTTTATTTTAAAAAGGAAGGTTTTAAAATTCTTATTATAAAAACACCTACCATAATGTATCATGTGTACTTTCAGTATGCATTTTAAACTTGGGCATTGTTAAGGATGTACGTCTTTCCACTTGCCCATCTGCTTTGGCTTTTACGTTGGCAACATAAGCAACATATGTGTAGCTCATAAAATTTTGAGCTGTTTTGTTCTTTAGTATCAAGTAGATTTTGTCCATTATTGTTCAAAATATAACTTTTAAATGCTCAGTCTTATGCTTAAAAAGATAGTTTGCCCTTGATTCTCCATACTCCAAATAAAGAGCAGACCCTAGGTACACATGAAAGAGACTAAAAATAGTTATTCTCAGTCTCCCAGCACTTCGTAAATATAGATCAAAGACTGCTGGTATGCATTATGAGATCAATCTAACATACGGCATTATGCAGTATCGTGTATTACAAATTTTGGTCCACATTTTGTATATCTAAACTGTAACTAGAAAGCAAGACTTTGGAATATCATTATCAATATAAAAGTTTTTGTTTCAAGAGCAACACTTTAACTTCCACAGTATATCTGAGCCTAGGCAATATTTTATCCCTCTATAAAATTCAGGAGTTCTGAGAACTAAATCGCATTGCATTGGATTTAAAAATTAAAATTACCAAAAGAACGGTAAAATGGAGGGAAGAAATTATAAGAATAATTTATATTCAAAATTCTGCTATTAAAGAATGAAATAACACAGATCAACCAAAATTATTTACTTTGTATACATTGACCAAATTCCCCCCAAAATTATTGATTTCTGTTCTAATTGGCTTATGTAAACATAATTAGAAGCAGCTTTATAATAAATTATCCCTTTGACCTCCAGCTGAAAAAATGAAAATAGCCTACATTTCTGTTGGATTGCTCTCCCATGTAACTTGAGATATTTCATTAATCCTAATGATATTACTTCAAGTAAATAATGGGAAAGTAACACTGTGCACATTGATAGACATATGCTAAAGCACAGAAAACTAACTAACCAGCTGGAACTCACGTAGCCAGTCAGCCTGAATCCCATTCAGTCTCTAGTCTCCTAACACCTCCCATTCCACTGTTTCTGCTTGGCCTTACTGCTCCCTGCCTCTATCTTGGGAAGTAAGTCCTTCCTGTACTTCTGAAACCTAAGCAATTTTATGGTTCAACTTTAATTTTCTCTTGTCATTGTGGGGTTTTGTAAAGATTTGTACTGCTACATGTTTGGGTTGAAGGTTATTTTCTTTAAAACTTAGAGCTTTTTTACCCCAAAAGAAAAGTTTTGCAATATCATTCTCTCAATTTATGAAGGAATCAAAGATGTTCTGTTTTCTTTCAGGTTTAGTTTATAGCAATGCAAAACAGCATGAAATCCACAATCAATTTGGAATGTCTCTTTTATTGCCCTTTTGATAATATGTTATTCTGCAGCCATTTCATCTTTTTTTATTTTTTTGGCAGTTTTTGGCTGGGGCTGGGTTTGAACTTGCCACCTCCAGCATAGGGGGCCGGCGCCCTACTCCTTTGAGCCACAGGCGCTGACTGTGCAGCCATTTCTTAGATAGTTATTACCTGCCTAGAATTTCAGCAGGCACTAAATTTTGGAATATGATAAAGGAAGAAAGTATTTTAGGTACTTACTGCAGTAAGTGAGGGAGTCAGAGGAGGCTATCGAGGGATTAGTAGGGAGGAGGATGGAATAAACGGGGCAGAGGGTGGAGTATGAAAAGCTTCCATAATGAATGAAGGCGGCGCAAGTTGATTGTTAACTATAAACAAAGAGTGAACAAAATTCTTTGCCCTTCTACTTGAGACGCTAACTCTCAATTAACTTTCTATTACTATTCCTTTGAATAGTAAGGATAGAATATTAACTGTATTACCTCATGACCTAGCTTATAGTAAAACCCCCCCGGACCACAATGAACTATAAATTAACTATGAAGAATGATGTGAATGCCAGACTTTAAATTTCCCTAAATGTGATGACTCTTATAACTTTCATGTCCTTGCAAGGATCTTGGAAGCTATACCTGTGAGGTTATTACAAGCACAGTTTGCACCTGTGAAGTTTAAGACTTCTAAACTGGACTGTTCACTTTACTTCTGAGCTATGGGACTGCTACAACAATTCCCTCAGAAAGGTAAGACTTAGCTGGATGCAGTGGCACATGCCTGCAGCACTATCTTCTCCAGAGTCTGAGGCAGGAAGATCTCTTGGGCCTAAGGGTCTCAGACCAGCCTGAGCAGTACAGTGAGACTTTGGAAATTTAAAAAAAAAGAGAGAGAGAGAGAAGGGGAGAGGGGAGAAAGGGGTGAGGTGGGAAGGAGCAAGACCTAATGCTGCTGGTGGTGATCTTTGTCTCTTCCTATTCCTTTTGAATAGGCTGTTGTCAATACTTTCTTTGTTAGTCTAAGTGAGTGTGAATTTTAGTTGGATCTAAGAAAACCACTTGATGTGGCAGCACTCGTAGCTCAGCGGGTATGGTGCCAGCCACATACATGGAGGCTGGCAGGTTCAAAGCTGGCCCAGTGACAGCTGGCCCAATGACAACTGCAACAACAACAAAAATAGTGGGGCGTTGTGGCATGCACTTGTAGTCCCAGCTGCTTGGGAGGCTAAGGCAAGAGAATCGCTTAGGCCCAAGAGTTTGAGGTTGCCGTGAGCTGTGACACCACAGCGCTCTACCTACGGTGACAGCTTGAAAACTCTGTCTCAAATAAAACCACTTGGCGCATATTTGCAATAACCAATGTAGATCCAGCGAGTATGATACAAAAGTACTTCAGGATGGGTTGAGTGTTAGATGAGTAAGTAGTGCTAGAATTCTTCTGGTATATTAGCAAGAAGGGTGTTAGGATGCATGGTTAATTAAAGAGAAATGATATTGGAGCAAAATAAAGTTAGGTGGCTATTAAGAGAATGAGGGCCGAGGTTAGAGTGGTAATAATATGAAAAAAGTACAACAAAAGGGAAGAATCTGAGGGATAGCTTGAAGAAAAAAATCACTTGGTAACATAGAATGAGAAGATAAAAACAGTATGAAAAAGGATTCAGACATCTCTAATCTGCGTAAATAAGCACAACAGAGGGGTCACAGACACAGAAAGACAAGAAGAGAAAGTTACTTATAAAGAATCAGTTATACCAGCTTCAGTTTCCGTCTTTGTTTACAATAATGGCAGAGGCTTCAACTCCACAAAGGGAAGAACCAAAGTTCAAACCTTCAATTTTGGAGAAGAATATCCAAAATTAAGGGGTGCAAAAAGAGAAGACTAGCAAAAACACAGAAGTAACAAAAGAGTAGTAATATACATAGAAGTTATCACAGAGGTCAAAGATAGCTGAAAAGAGATCAATAGGGGCCTTTGAGAAAGAAAAGCCAATGCGATAAAAACAGAAGCAACCTGGCCAGGAGTTCAAAGGTCATGGGAGGGGCAAAACTGAAGCCAAACATGTAGATCACTCCACACCCAAGTTCTCTAGCAGGGAGAGAGACAGAGAAATAGGATAGAGGCCAGGAGAGCCAGCAAGATAGGGCAACATTAACTTTAATATATGATAGAATAATATCTGAAGGAAGATTTATGGGAATGCATATTAGGAAATTATGGGAAAGTATTAGAGATGGCTGGTCTATCATCAATCAACTAGACAATCAAAAAAACAGTAGTGAGGAATACTGTGGATCAAGAAATGTACTAGGCATAGAGGTAGACAAATATGACATCATTACCTCCCAAAGTAGCTCACTGTCCCGTAGGAAGACAGGCAATATATATGAATTAATCGCAATGTGGCGGTTGCTACCTATGTAAGAGGCAACATAGATCAGGGTGGAGGCAAGGCTTTGCTTAGTAGATATCAAAGGTGAGCTTATAAAAACAGGGAGGAATTGGACAGACAAGTAAGTAAAAGTAGGCTACCCAGGCAGGAATCATAGTATATACAAAAGAATAGGGGCAGAGGAAAGTTGGAAATTTTGAAAATTGTATTAGTTTTGTGTAAGTGGTACATAAGATGAAAACCAGGGAGTCAAAAAAGATGAGGCCCTGAATTAATAGTTAATGTTAAATAACAAAAAGCCTAATAGGATGAGCTATATAGAGCCTGATTTTATTCTGAAAGTAATGCAGATGGATTCATTGAAGGATTTAGGGCAG
Organism: Galagoides demidoff; assembly: GCA_963574575.1. Taxonomy (NCBI): domain Eukaryota; kingdom Metazoa; phylum Chordata; class Mammalia; order Primates; family Galagidae; genus Galagoides; species Galagoides demidoff. The sequence goes on from CAUYQV010011564.1 coordinate 6,172, forward strand.
AGTAATAACACAGCTTTTGAAAGAGATCTTCAGTGAATACCGTATTCATTTCCTATTGCCAAATGAGCAAATTACCTTAAACTTAAAGGTTTAAAACAACATAAATCTATTATATTACAGTTCTGGAAGTCAGAAGTCTAGAATGGATCTCACTAGACTAAAACCAAGCTGACAGGAGGACTGTATTCCTTTCTGGATACCCAGGGGAGCAGCCATCTTTCTTGCCTTTTCCCGTTTCTTGGGATCTTCCACATTCCTTGCCTCTTGGTCTCCATCCACCTCAAAGCCATCATTGGCCTACTGAGTCTTTCTTATAGTGCAGCACTTAGACACTAACGATGCTCACTCTGCCCATTTAAGCACCTTTGTGATAGCACTGGGCCTGCCCCAGCTAGTCCAGGAGAACCTCCCATCTGAAACTCTTTAATTCACTCATATCTTCAAAGTCCCTTTTGCTATATAAAGTAACATACTCATAGGTCTGTGGATTAGGATGTGGACATCCCAGAAAGCCATTATTCAGCTTATTACAGGCGGCATTGTTCTATATTTCTGAATCCTTAATATCTCACTTAACAGAAGGGCAACTGGATTCTCATATCAGGCAGCCTCTAGAAAACTCCACTGTATATTTGTGAGATAATGAGAGTAAAAAAAGTAAATAATGTCCAAGAAGTACGATAAAAATAATTTTGATCTCATTAACTGGCTAAAAGGGATTGTGGAATCCGGGGATCCCAAGCCATACATACTAGCACTTTGCAAACTACCAGTCTCCTGGGTATTTCATAATTGATCTGAGGAATTCAGATTTGTTGATGTAAGATGAAAGGCCTATGCTTATTTCCTTTGAGAATCAGTTATTTTCACTTTAAATACGAAGTTAAAATTATAGATATTTAACTACCCATTGTCATCAGCTGTTCATCTGCTGAAAAAAGTTCTTATGACTGCTATACGTTACGTATTATAGAAATATTTGATTTATATGAATCAGGAAATTTCTCCCTCTCAAATCCTATATGTACTTTTTCAATTTTTTAAAGCAATCTGTAGAGAAAAGTTTTTGAGAAATGTATACTTGAAAATGGGGTTTTAACACCATTGTATTAAAAAAAAACTGAAATCACAGCTATTTTTAGGGATTTCCTTGAATTACTTAACCCTGAAAACATAAGTGAAACTCAAAAGGCAAAGGTCTGAGGAAGGGAAAGAATGTGAAAGAAGGGAGACCTGTCTCCTTGAAATATGGATTTTCCAGTGATAATGGAAAAACAAAGGCCATTATCATTTTTTCTCCAGTCTAATTTAAAGGTCTGGCAAAAGAGAAAACAGCAATTCAGAATCTTTCATAGTCCCAAGGGTCCCTCTGCCCTAATGATTAAAGTGATGTAAGCGTAAGATTTCCAGAAACATATATATCAGCCAAATATAACATTTAGAAAATAATTAAAGCATTAGTTGAAAAAATAACTACTAGAGGTTCTAATTAAAAATAATACCTCTCTGGGAGGCCAAAGTGGGTTATTGCTTGAGTTCAGGAGTTTGAGGCCAGCCTGAGCAAAAGCAAGACTGCTTCTCTACTTAAAAAAAAATAAGAAAAACTAGCTGGACATTGTGACAGGACTACCAGGAGCCTATAGTCCCAGTTACTAAGGAGACTGAGGCAAGAGTATCAATTGAGTCCAAGAGCTTGAGGGTGCTGTGAGCTATGATATCAGCGCACTCTACCCAAGGCACCAGAGTGAGACTCTTAAAAAAAAAAAAATCTGACTTTCATTCCTTGACACAATCTGTCACCCTATCTATTAAAATGAAAACCAGCAAAAATTAAGAATGATGGTCAACCTTTTGCCAGAAACCAGGAGAACATTCCCATAACCATACCTTACCTTTATCATTGAACAAACTTATTGAGAAACAATAAACTGCCCATCTTTAAGAAGATATAGGGAAGATACACTGTCAGTCACTCACTCAAAACTTTTTACAAATTAATAAGCAGTCACCCCATATGAAGTGAATACTGTATTTGAAACACCCAGAGTTGTGCTCCTCAGCCCTCCCTTTACTTTATATTTCTTTAGAAGGAGACCGGATCTCAATTCCAATGGCAATAAACAACAGCTCAAAAACAGAAGAGGGAGACCTATGTTGTTATTTGCCTCAGATATAGTATAGATCCCACTAATGACGTACTTCAGGGAGAAAAAATTAAGAGCCCAGATAACTATACTGGTTCTGCCTTGGTTCCTAGCGTTAAATTTTTTAAAGCAAAAATGGTAAAAGAACACTCCACAGTCAGCCCTGCATAGAAGACTGCTGGATGCTGGGAATTAGAGTCAACTATACAGCTACCTGGTTTCTGTGGGGAATTCATATGAAACTTAACTAGCATCAGGTTGGCTAAATGTAATCTAAATATTTTGACTATTTGTAAGTATCCTTTGTAAGAAAGCGCTCTCTTTCTTCCAGAGATCATGAAGAAAGCATTGTCTTTCAATCATCATGGACTTGAGTTTTAATCCTAGCTTGTGTCTACTCTAAGCCTCAGGTTCCTTGTCTATTAAGTGGAAATGATAATCATTAACACAAGGAAATATCCATTGTAATGCCTAAGCTGGAATTGGTACTCAATAAATGACAGCCATTATTATGAGAAAAATTAGAATGGGCTCAAACAACAAAGTACTGAGAACAAATCTAAGAGTACCACATAGCAAAAAGGAAAAAGAAAATCATGCCTCAAAAAGAATGATTGTAAGAATTGAAGGAAAAAACTATAATCCTACCTTCTATAAAAAAAGAGAGAAAGAAAGAAACCAAAATCCAAGGCAGAAGCAAAATGAAGTTAAAATAACGATGGCTAAAAGGGATCTAAAGGATAAAATTTCAATGTCACTTTTTATAGGAATATTAATAAAAATAAAATATTAGTCTGGTTGTAATAAAAATTATAGAATTCATACTGAGGAAAATAGAGTAAGTGATGAGAAAGGTAAACTTGAATGATCTCACGGAATGCAGAGGGAGATTAGAAACAAATGAAAAGGATGAGAGCAAAAGGAAGGAAAAACGGGGATTTCAACCAAAAATTCTTGATTTTTCTAAAAAAAAAAAAATAAGAATTATTAGTACCCATCCAATGTATCAAAGACAGGATTGAGGAAAAATTTCCTGGACTGAGCCAAACCAGCATAAAAAAAAAAAAATCCACCTGGATACCCTCTCTGAGGAAATTATTAATACTAAAGAAGGTATTTCAACCATTTAGAAATTAGATCAGAATGAAGATTTTAAGAGAGATGGGGAGATAAAATATGGTGATGGATAGACTAAGACTCTGCTGAAGGATTAAATTACAAAATCCATCCATACTACAAAAAGCTGCCACCTAAGCACTGGAGAGTTAGCAAAACAGAGCCTGATAGGGAGAAGGTATTAAAGGCAGAGAGAAGTGAAGCTATAAGAAGGAAGTTTCCAGATTTCATGGCTTTGAGACTCAGGCAATGTGCAGTTGGCATAAACATCTGAGTCGACAAGCAAGGATGCTAGAGAAAAATTTAGTCTTTCTTAAGGATGCATGTTTAGAAAATCAGAACATTCTGATTAGGTCTCTGGACTGAGATAATGTCATTGCTGATCCAGGACACTTTCCAAACTAAAATATATTCATTAATGCCTGGGCATAGTGGCAGGTGTCTGTCATCCCACCTACTCAGGAGGCTGAGGCAAGAGGGTCGCTTGAGCCCAAGGGTTTGAGGTTGCTGTAAGCTATGATGCCTTGGCACTCTACCCAGGGTGAAGAGTGAGACTATGTCTCAAAAAAAAAAAAAAAATCTAATATTTAATACATAGGCAATATAGTTTTAACTTCTCTCAAAGAGAATATAATTACAACATTTTAGAAGACATCCCTACAAAAGAAGTTCACTGACACTGCTCTTTCTTTCTTTATGCCAAGACAAAATAAACAGAAATTTAAGAAATGACTTCTTCAGTTATAAATTTTACAATTGTTGTTATTGTTTTTAACCAAAAAAAGCATAATTATTTTCAATTTAGTTTATGGTCAGAATTAAGATACCTAAATGTCCAGTGACAACCCAGGCTTAGAAATTTGGATTGTAGTTATTAAAAAAAAAAAAAATCCCCAAGAAAATGTTAAATAACCCCCACCTCCAAAGAGGCTTCTTCCAAGATTATATTTATCATAATGTTCCAGTGTTACACAGACATTTCTAAGCTACATTTCCTTACTACTCAAGCAAATAAAAGAAAGTGTTTAAAATAGGAGGCATAATTAGATTTCCTAAGATGTTCTGTCAGAGGTAAGTCTGTAAAAATCTAATTGCTTTTTAAAAACCATTATAGTAAAAATCACAATATACATGTTTTATAAGCAACATTTAGAGAAGTAAACCACTTTATAATATGACAGATGTAATAAAAAAAATTCTTAAGACTTCCTATAAAGCCATTTATTTTCCACTTACAATGTCCCACTTCCCTGCATCACCTGATATAAGCATTTATCACTAAAAGCAGTTTTAAGTCATTTTGTGAACAATTTATCTGAAGTATCAAGTGATATAAATATCTTTTAGGTGCATTTTGCAATAAAGCAAACCCTTTTTATGGTCTCCTAGAGATAAAAAGGAAACATTCACATTAGAACATTTACTTGATTTATTATAATGGAGGATTATACACACCAAAAAGCTAATTGGATCAATCAAATTCAATTATGAAATACTATAGAGGAAAATCACTCAGGCTATCTCAAGTGTTTTGAAGAAATGTATTTCATTACTTTTTGGAAAAAACACATTCTGAGTTGTTAAATATTTTTACCTAAAAGTGCAGTTTTGCATTTGTCTGTTCCTACCTGCACCCTGGTTTTCTCTCTTTGGCAACTGAAATTATGTCCCAGCACAGAAGACAGCTGCAGTAGAGAATCCTGAGGAAGATTGCAACTGCATTGTAGCCTACCATAAGCACAGACTTTCCAACACACTTACACACAAAGATTTGCAAGCAAATCCAAAGAATCTTTCTGTTCCCAGAATACATCCACATAGCATTCTCTACTATTGCTGCTAGCGCAGTAGTGAAGAATTGTTCCAAAGGAGCAATTATGGGGGAAAACATTTCTGACATCTGCTAATGAAATACAGCATTGTTTAACACCTGGTAGCACAATAGAATTATCTGAGATGTCTTTTTTTAAAAATGCAGATCTCTAAATCTCACCCCAAGCCTACAAAATCAGAATTTCCCATGTGGCACCATATATTTACCTTCAAAACCAAGAAAAAAGTTTTCTTACTTACTTGTTCTGATATGCAGTCAGGTCTGGAAACCACTGGTATACAAGGTCACCCCAACACAAATCCAGCTCTCAAGAAACTCATCAGTATGTCAATTGACATTTACTCATAGTTTCATTTTGTGTCATTTCATGCTACCATATACTTTAATTTGTGTGAAAACATCCCTATCGCATTAACAGATGTAAAAATGCTAAAACCAAAATGTTTAGATTCATTCTATTTCAACACAATATCCTTGAGTAAACATAACTTCATGATTGAAAACCCGAAGGGCTGAACTACAACTTGAACTTTACCTAACAAATGCAAACAATGTAACCTAATCATTTGTACCTTCATATTAATCTGAAATTTTAAAAAAATTAAAAATGCACAAATAGCAAATAAAACCTCACAATTCCCCTGTGCTTAAATTTAAGAGCTATTTAAAATAAAACAATTTGGTTTTAGGCCCATAGTTTCTTATATATCTTAATTACTGCTAGAAAATATTGTCAAAATTAGAAAGTCCTTTTTCTTTTTTCTTTTCTTTTTTTTTTTTTTTCAGAGACAAAGTCTCACTTCATCACCCTCAGTAGAGTGCTGTGGCATGATAGCTCACAGCTATCCTGGGCTTAGGCAAATTCTCTTGCCTCAGCCTGCTAAGTAGCTGGGACTACGGGAACCTGCCAGAATATCCAGCTATTTTTTTGTTGCAGTTTGACTGGGGCTGGGTTCAAACCCACCACTCTCAGATATGGGCCCAGTACCCTACCCATAGAACCACAGGTGCCACCCAGAAAGTCCTTTTTCATCAAAGTCTAGCATATTTAATTTTTGAGTCCATATTAGCAGAAACATTACAATCATTTATTTTTACCTTTGAATGAGCATTGGAAACTAATTATTCCTTTAGTTTTCTTACCTGCAAAAATTTGGATGTTCTCATCTACTTTAACAAAATTTGCTTAAAGACAAATGTCTCTATGGGAATGGAATAGATCCCATTTTATAGAATATTTATGTTCTGTGAGATATTAATAAGTATCTCTTAATAAAGGAGTCCTATAATCAAATAATTTTGAGGAACTATGGAATGGATACAGATAGGTTTAATAAACTTCCCATGACTGTTAATTTTCTAATGTGTATTTTCATGCTTCAAGGGCGGTTCATAGCAGCCAGCATGTCCTACAAGTGATTGAACATAGAAATATCTGTTGATATCTATTGGGAACCTAGTGCTACTTAGAATATCATTTGGAAACTGCTATGTAGAGCTTCTAGAATATGTAATATGAAAAGGTACACAGGATATTACAATAGGTGATGACATTAACTCATCTAAATAATATTTATTGAGGACTTTCCCTTGAAAGCACCATGCTGAATGACTCTGCAACTAGACTTCTGTTCTGTTTTAGCTTTATACTGTAGCTTAAATCTGATATTCCATTTATGAACACAAACAAATATTGTCAATTAAAGAAACTTCATGCCGGCTTCAATGCTAGAACCTCCCAATTATTGTAACAACCAAAAAAAAAAAAAACCTCCAAATAAGAAAGCTACCCGAGTACACAAGGTATGACATCTCAATTACTCTCAATCATGTATCAGGTCTACAACAACATTTCCCAGTGTGGAAATGTTTGATATTTTGGAAGGCATAATCCTTCATGTATTATAAGACTTTAAGCCCTACTCCCCATTCACCAAATGCTAGAACCTCCCAATTATTGTAACAACCAAAAAAAAAAAAACCTCCAAATAAGAAAATTGAATTCAAATACAATATTTTGTGTCCTTAGTGTACATTTTGAATCTGAAATATGGCTTTAAGATAACCTGAGGATCATCTAATTTGAAGGTGGTGGCATATTGTCAGTATTTTCCTTTCTTTCTCTTGGAAAACCCAAGAAGTGACAAGGGAAGCAAGAATAGAACTAGAAATTTACCCATTAGCTATACCTAAAATACAGCTGAGAAGAACCCACATAAACATCCATTCTTCTAAAGCAAAACAAACATTGTCAAACAAGAGTTCTGAATCTTAAAACAGACCCAGAGCAATCAACATAAATGCATAGCTTTGTAAAGCTGTAAAATTCAAAAATAATGCAAGAATATATTGAGAACACAGAGGAGAAAAGATCAAGTCACTCATTGGGGGAAAATATGAATCTGGCCTCAAACATCTCCATAATAATATTCAACAATTAACAAAGCAGGGGGGCAATTATAAAAATCATAACCCAAGAGTATAAACACTACTGAATGTTCATTTGACTATAAAGGCAATATTCAACCAATTTTTAACATGAAGAGAGGTCTCATTCCCCATTCCCAATTCTTTCTATGTGAAAGGAGATACAGTAGTGTAATGCTCCTTAATTTCTCTGCCTCCCCAAACCCTCCCTTAGCTTATTAATAATGTGGAAAGATTTGGATCTACTCATCATATTCCAGTTCCTTCCTCTCTGCTATTACTCCTGATAGCTACCCGAGTACACAAGGTATGACATCTCAATTACTCTCAATCACGTATCAGGTCTAGAACAACATTTCCCAGTGTGGAAATGTTTGATATTTTGGAAGGCATAATCCTTCATGTATTATAAGACTTTAAGCCCTACTCCCCATTCACCAAATGCTAGAACCTCCCAATTATTGTAACAACCAAAACTGCCCAACTCATATTTCCAAGTGCAACCAATTAGGAAGGAAATTTCCCTTCATTGAAAACAACTTGTAAAACATACTGGCTGGAAGAAAAGTCTCTTCCACAGAAAGTCATGCCTTCTCATGACCAGGAGAGCTCTATTTGCCTAATTCTTGGGTTTGGCATTAGGAATTCCACTTGCCTACAGATAACAACAGGTAATAGACAACACTTATTGAAAGCATAGTATATAAGGCCAATCCCAAGAATCTCAGATGTATACATAGCATAACATTGAATCCTCTAAAGTGCCTTCTAAATTAAATACTTCTGTCTTCCTCATTGCATAAAGTAATGGGGCATAAAGATATCATAGTCCTATTGTCTAGTACATGGGCAAGGACCATTGGGGCCAGGGGGAAAAGTAAGATATGAGGAAGTAAAATTTTACATGCAGACAGATTATATTTTCTGATGCAGCCCAGAAGTGGCTTTAAATTTGGGTGGTATTTTACTAAGTACAAATAAAAAGGGTTCTTAAATTCTGCGCAAAATAGCAAAGGAGTAAAAATGAAAGTCATGTGGTGGCCTGAAAACCAAATGAAGAAAGTTTTTCAAGGAAAAGAGAGGGCGCACCCATGTCAAAAGCTGCTGACAAGTAAAATACGGATATAGTGGCATGGAGGATACCCATGAACTTGGAAGACATTTTCAGTGGAGTAGCATGTGTGTCAAGCAGATATTAATCAAAAGCAATGCTGTTGCGGCAGAAATAATCTGGTAAAAGTTCATTGGAAGCCAAATATAAGGATCAACTTTGGAAGACAGACCAACAAAGTAGGGCACATTCCAAAGTCTGCTACAAATTATAAGAAAGTTTAGGGAAAGGGAGGAGGACTTCTATCAGAGTTGGTTTTTTCCATTGGAGGGCAAAATATGATGGTTACAATCACTGGCTACAGATGACAACATACACATACCAGCAAAAATGTTTTTTATGTATAAGACAATCAATAAAATTTCATGGTTTAAAAAAATTTTGGTGTCTTTTTAAATGTCAGTAGGTTATATATCAATCAGTACATCAACAGTTTGAGGAATTCACTCTAAAAGCTGAGGAACTCACAATAAGATTTTTTCACTCGGGGACAGGTTGTAAGCCATGAATCATAAGTCCTTCCCCAAATGGCTAATTTGGAAGATTGTTAAATGTGACCTGTCACCAAAGGTCACCAAAGGCAAAAAGCATGATTGAATTGGACTCATAAGACATTTGGGGAGAACACAGATTATTCTTTTGGAGAAGTTTTGCTTATCAAAGAGCAGAAAAACAAGAAAGGGACTCAAGAGAAGGTTTTTAAAGATAGAAGAAAAATAACATAGTATTTTTAATTGCATATTTTTATGATAATGGGAATGATTTGATCAAAAGGGAATACATAATGAAGGAAGAGAGAAAGGGACAGAGACTGGAATGCAGTCCTTGAACAGGCAAGAGGTACATAAGGAATGAATTTGGCCTTAGACTGGTACACAGAGAGTTCACCTATGGTACCTGAAGGAAAGACATAGTATGCAAAACCAAGACTTGGAGGTAGATAAATCAGATGGGAGAAGATGGTAAAGTTCTCTGATTGCTTTTCTTTTCTCAGTGAAATATGAAAAAAATTTAACAGAGAGTTAGAGGTCATGGAAAGAGGTAATATAAGTTTAACTTGTCTAAAATTGAACTCCTCATTTTCCATCCCTATGCAAGAGTTTGCTATATAACAAGATACCCCAACACACTGGCTTAAAACAAGCACCACTTTCTGTGGGTAGAATTTGTCCTCAGACAACATAATACTGAATGAAGTCTTAATCCCTAGTATTTGTGAGCGTGACCTTATTTGAATATAATACGTCTTTACAAATGTTATTAGCAAAGATAAGATCAGACTGGATTAAGGTGGGCTCTAAATCCAATAATTGTATCCTTATAAGAAGACCTCAAGAAGATACAGAGACAAAAAGAAGAAAACTACGTGACAATGGAGGCAGAGATAACAGTGAAGCTGCTACAAGCCAAGGAGTGACAAGAATTGCCAATAGCCTCCGGGAACAAGGACCAGGCATGGAAGGATCCTTCCCTACAGTCTCCAGTGGAGCAAGCCAACCAACACCTTGATTTTGGACTTGTAGCTTCCAGGAAAATTTCTGTTGTTTTAGGTTAGTCAATGACTTAAACTAATAACTTAACTTGTGATTCTGTTAAATAACTTGTGATTCAACACTTAAGAAAATTGGTATAGAAGGGATATTTCTTAAACTGATAGAGGCTATCTACAGCAAACTCACAGCCAATATCATATTGAATGGAGTTAAGTTGAAATCATTTCCACTAAGATCAGGAACCAGGCAAGGTTGCCCATTGTCTCCATTGCTCTTTAACACTGTAATGGAAGTTTTAGCCATCACAATCAGGGAAGAAAAAGTGATCAAGGGTATTCATATAGGGTCAGAAGAGATTAAACTTTCACTCTTCACAGACGATATGATTGTATATCTGAAAGATACCAGGGATTCTACTACTAAACTCTTAGAAGTAATCAAGGAATACAGCAGCGTCTCAGGTTACAAAATCAACACTCATAAATCAGTAGCCTTCATATACACTAATAGCAGCCAAGCCGGAAAAACAGTCAAGGACTCTATCCCGTTCACAGTAGTGCCAAAGAAGATGAAATATTTGAGAGTTTACCTAACAAAGGATGCAAAAAATCTCTATAAAGAGAAATATGAAACTCTAAGAAAAGAAATAGCTGAAAATGTTAACAAATGGAGAAACATACCATGCTCATGGTTGGAAAGAATCAACATTGTTAAAATATTTGTACTACCCAAAGCAATATATAATTTTAATGCAATCCCCATTAAGGCTCCACTGTCATAGTTTAAAGATCTAGGAAAAAATAATACTTCATTTTATATGGAATCAGAAAAAACCTCGAATAGCCAAGACATTACTCAGGAACAAAAACAAAGTAGGAGAAATTACGTTACCAGACCTCAGACTATACTATAAATCGATAGTGATCAAAACAGCATGGTACTGGCACAAAAATAGAGAGGTAGATGTATGGAACAGAATAGAGAACCAAGAGATGAATCCAGCCACCTACCATTATCTGATCTTTGACAAGCCAATCAAAAACATTGAGTGAGGAAAAGATTCCCTATTTAACAAATGGTGCTGGGCTAACGAGATGGTGACCTGTAGAAGACTGAAACTAGACCCACACCTTTCACCATTAACTAAGATAGACTCTCACTGGATTAAAGATTTAAACTTAAGAAATGAAACTATGAAAATACTGGAATAAAGTGTAGGGAAAACACTTGAAGAATTCGGCTTAGATGAAAATTTTATGAGGAGGACCCCTTGGGCAATTGAAGCAATGTCAAAAATACACTTTTGGGACCTGATCAAACTTAACAGTTTCTGCACAGGCAAGAACACAGTAAATAAAGCAGGTAGATAGCCCTCAGAATGAAAGAAGATATTTGCTGGTTATGTCTCCAACAAAGGTTTAATAACCAGGATCCACAGAGAACTCAAACATATTAGCAAAAAAAAAACCAAGTGATCCCATCTCAGGGTGGGCAAGGACTTGAATAGAAATTTCTCTAAAGAAGATAGGCACATGGCCTACAGATATATGAAAAAATGTTCTCCATCCTTAATCATCAGAGAAATGCAAATCAAAACCACGTTGAGGTACCACCTAACCCCAGTAAGATTAGCCCATATCACAAAATCCCAAAACCAGAGATGTTGGAGTGGATGTGGAGAAAAGAGAACACTTCCACACTGCTGGTAGGAATGCAAATTAATTCATTCCTTTTGGAAAGACATCTGGAGAACACTGAGAGAACTAAAAATAGACCTGCCATTTGATCCTGCAATTCCCTTATTAGGTATATATCCAGAAGACCAAAAATCACATTACAACAAAGATACTTGTATCAGAATGTTTATTGCAGCCCAATTCATAATTCCTACATCATGGAAGAAGCCCAAATGCCCATCGACCCACAAATGGATCAACAAACTGTGGTATATGTACACCATGAAATACTATACAGCCCTAAATAAAGATGGAGACTTTACCTCCTTCATGTTTATATGGATGGAATTAGAAAATGTTCTTCTTAGCAAAGTATCTCAAGAATGTAAGAAAAATTATCCAATGTACGCAGCCCTATTTTGAAACT